>JAODUJ010059889.1:0-17981 GCA_027564615.1 Psolus chitonoides | reverse complement strand
ATAAGTTAAAGTGAGAGTCTTGAATTGAATGCGTTGTGGAATCCGAAGCCAATGGAGATCATTTATCAAAGGAGAAGATGGTAGTTCATGATAGTTCATCTTTTGAAGTTAACTTATGTTTTTGTTCTGGTTCCACATATTATGGCAACCATTGTAGCAGAAGTTCAAACTCCCAAGCCTGGTAAACCAGACTCTGCGTACACCACTCATGCAACTATTCACCACCCATGTAACTGATGGATGTTCATCTTTTTAAGTTTAATTGTGTGTTTTTCTTTCTGATTTCAGCTTGCTATGGCAACCTTTGTACCAGGAGTTCAATCTTCCCTGGCAGCCTGGTGAACCAGACTCTTCGTACACTACTCATGCAACCTTACACCACCCATACAACCATGAGACGGAGGCTTATCTTTTCAAGTTTGTGTTTTTCATTGTGGTTTTAGCTTGCTATGGCAACCTTCGTACCAGAAGTTTAAACTCTTCCAGCCTGGTAAACCTGACTCTGTGTACACTACTCATGCAACCATACACCACCCATACAACCATATTAAGATTGATGTTTATCTTTTCAAATCCGTGTTTTTCTTTCTGATTTTAGCTTGCTATGGCAACCTTTGTACCAGAAGTTTAAACTCTCCCAGTCTGGTAAACCTGACTCTGTGTACACTACTCATGCAACCATATACCACCCATACAACCATAAGATTAATGTTTATCTTTTCAAATTCGTGTTTTTCTTTCTGATTTTAGCTTGCTATGGCAACCTTCGTACCAGAAGTTTAAACTCTCCCAGCCTGGTAAACCTGACTCTGTGTGCACCACTCATGCAACTATACACCACCCATACAACCTTAAGATGGATATTTATCTTTTTAAGTTTAATTCTGTGTTTTTCATTATGGTTTCAGCTTGCTATGGCAACCTTTGTACCAGAAATTTAAACTACCCCAGCCTGGTAAACCCGACTCTGTGTACACTACTCATGCAACCATCAAATGGAAGTCTACCTTTAAGGAGAGGTATAATGAAATTTAATATATACTTTAACTAAGAATGTTGAACAGTGTGTTGTCTAGTCAAGGTCTTGCTATTTTGATTGGTAGAATTTCCCATTAATATGGTCACAGTGTTGGACTAATAATCCAAGGATCGCTGGTTCCATCTCTGGTCTCGACCTCTAAGTTATGTCCTTAGGCAAGGTACTTTATCCCAAACACCTCTTTCAACACAGGTGCTGAATGGGTACCTGCGAGAAAACCTGTAAAATGTACGCTGGTTTGTCGCCTGCCAGCTAGTAATATCCCCCTGAGGATGGAGATGGTCTACATCTGTACAGAGAAATTGGGAGGGGAAAGTGCACACATGTGCGTGTTTGACAAGTTTCAATGACCAGGGGTGATATCTGTAAAGTGCATTAAGATGGTTATTGGTGCTATGTAAATGCACAATATTATTAATATTATTCTTTGTTTTATATCTGATGTTATGCCAAGATTTCCACTGTTGCAGCATATTTTTAAATTGCCTAGAGATAGTTAGTGTCTCAATTATTCACCCAGTAATGAATCCATTGAAGTTCAACCATGTATGTCACCTGCAGGGCATATTTTAACTGGGTTCGCATCGCAGCTTGCAAGCCAAAATGGCCTGTTTGCGAATCATTTCCCTAGTTGATTTGTATCTTCTGCGAATCAAGAATCGCTACGTTTTTTCGTCACTAATATAGCCTAACTGGAAATTCCCCGCTGTCGCAATCAAGTTGCTATTGCATGTTGTACACAGCGCTGTAGTATGTACTATATCTATGACAGTCGGAGTCCGCAAACGGGTGCTAGGTATGTGAACTACTAGAAGCATGGTAATTGATACATCCGTACTGTACCACTATGATACGGACCATCGCGGAACTGCTGTTGCTAATGATATTTTTCTGCAGTGCTAATCAAATCAAATGGCAGTTGGTTACCAAAACGAGCTATCAATTACTTTCGCTTAAAATATGCCCTGCAAGAATGTGTACAAACTCTGCACAAAAGACATTGACCTTGTAGGCATAAGAATAGTCAAATTTTGTGTTTGTTTCCAGTCTCTGTCATGGCCGGTCCATGCAGGCTAACTATGCTGAGTACAGTAAATTGATTTCCATGGAGCAGACCTACTGCAACAGCAATATTCACTCTAGGCATGTTCTGCCAGACAATATTTGTGAACAATTATTGGGTAGATTATTTTCATAAGGATTTTTCAGCAAAGGCTTGATAAAATTAAGTGGAAGCATCTACTGTATTAACTTTTTCAAGCATGTATATTAGCTTTGTACATAAGCCAGTTATTGACCTTGGAGGCATTATGAATGGCAAACATTGGTGTTCATTTTCAGTTGAATATCTCTCTAACTTTTTCATTACTGTTGTATACATTTTTAAAGATTCTCATACTGCAACAACAAAATGATATTAAACCATCAAACTAAAAGTAAAATTTATATTTGAACATTTATGGATGAACATTTTGTAAACCACAATCTCCTCATTTTTGCTGAAAACCTGTGAATTAACTCACAATTCAACACCTTCCCTGATTTTTTCCTTTGAAACTCAGAATAAAAACACAGAGAACTCACCGTTTGCAGTATTGCTACCTTTGGTTGTAACTCAGGCGCCTTGAAAATCCTCTTTGCTAGCTGCAGGAAATGCTTCCTTTGAGTGGCTCGTCGCTCCCGCTCCTTCAAGATGTGGACGTGCTATGACAAATCAGAAGATGAACATGCACTCATTCAAACTGATGGTATACTACTGAACAGGTGGAATCAAGATTAGGAACTGCAAAAAATTGATGCCTTCGAGAAATAAACAAGAGCACCAATGGTGCTGAGCTCAAACGTTGAAAGTTATTTAAATTTAGTTGTTTGTCATTAACAATATTAGATAATCACAGCCACAAAACCATACAAAGTGGCATATTTTCCAAATTTTGAAAGCTAAAGTGAGATATAAAGCTACAAGTGAGAATAAGAGTCTACCTGATCAATAGCAAAGTTAACTTGTGGAGCCCACAGAACATTTACATCCATCAGAAGGCTGGAAGCCATACCACCACAGGAATTAACTATAATACTGAACATTATGGAACCCAGTATCCATCATTAAAGTAGGCCAAATAAATTATTGCCATGTTGAAAGGCACAACCCAATGCCCTCATGTGCATTTGAACCCACTTTTTTCCGTTCTGTCCTCGCGCTAATGAATTTCTGTCGCCACAACAACATTGTACCTTTTGACTATGTTCTGATTGTTTTATATTGTTGTGTATTATTTACTTGTTTGAAGGGTTCAAATATTCAGAGATTCTTATTTTACAACACTTGAGTTTACACAAATGAAAGTAGGTTCCACATTTCCGTCCCTCCCGCAGCATACAGAGGTTTCGACCCACTGGCAAGGTATGAAACATACCTACAAATCACAAAATGTCCATGTTTGACTCCAAATGAGCTCAGAGCTCCACCAAAATCAATAGAGACCATGTTCTCAAGAGAAACATACACACCAAGTTTGAACTTGATCTGACCAGGCATGGTCGATGTAGCATGCTAACAAGGATTTCAGTGTCTGACCTCTCCCAAAACAGCAGGAATCATGTACTCAATAAGGGGAACATACACACCAAGTATGATCTGTCCAAACATAGTCAACTTGTGTTTACGAGCAAAGCATCACACATACACATGCCAGCAGGACTGTCCTTGGGACTTCGTCAGCAAGGAATCAAAAATTGCATGGGAGCATACAGTAGCTAGCTCTTACCAGTCTGTGTGAACTGCTCTTATCATCCAGCCCGTCTTCATCGTCTGAAGGATGCTCCTCATCAACATCTTTCCTGGTTTTTAGCATGTCGCCTTTTCTCTTCCGGCTGCCTGTAGGAGAAGCTGTCAATGAACTGGACAAACTGACACTCCGTGAGGACACGCCATAGCTGTCTGTGTGCATGGCAGTCAACACATCCTTCTTGGTAAGGAGCGGAGAATTTGATATGCTTGGATCGGAGTCAGAAAACTTTTCAACATCGACACTGAATTCAGAATCGGAGTCACTACTTCTGAAGTCTGTGTCTTTTAAGAAGAGTTGGTTCCGTACTTCAGATACATACTTGGAACACTTTTCATCCGCCTCCTCCTGAGAAAGCGATTTCCTCTTTCTTGTCTGATCTTTGGCATCACTGGACACCTTTCGGCTGCTTTTGTTGTCCCTGGAACATGAAGTTGGCATTTCAGCTAACTTGAAAAGATTGTCGTTTTTGGTACATTGCTCATCTTCATAACTTGAGGTAGTGTATATAGTTTCACCATCGGAGGAGCAGTAATCATCATCATCTTCATCATCATAACCCAGGATATCTATGTCTTCCTCCGAGACTTGTTCTTCGCCAAGCAATTTTTCAGCGATACAATACTCCAAAGACCGGACTTTATCCCGTTTGAGGAGTCTTTGGGAGGGTGGCAAGTCCTTTAAAGTGGGTTTGGTTGCTGCTGCAAGTTTTTTGGCTTTCAACTTTTCATCTTGCCATTGCTGCTCTCCTCTTTGCAATAGAGAGGAGATTGATGTTGGTGACATGAACTTAATCTCTTGCTTCTTTGACTTGAGAGGCCATGACATCCCTTTCCCAGAAAGGGTTCCACCTAAGAAAGAGCTTTTGAACATTCTTAGTTTTGGGGTACCTTCTGCCCATCCAGTCTTGTCCAAATAACCGGGCGGCCAATTTGCCTTGAAAGGGTTTCCCCCAGTGAAGATTATCTCCACAAAGGAGCGCAGGTCGATGGTGCAAGAGGTGGCACCCTCAAACCAAGGCTTCCTTTCTGGGATAACCTCCACCTCTTCTTCTGGATCACTTTCGCTATCAGATGAGTCATCAGTGGACGAGTCATCAGTAGATGATGCATCATTAATATCATTAATATTCTTTACAATGTCAGGAACTTTTCTTTCATCATCCTCTTCTTCATCCACTTCTGACACTCTGTTTGATAGGCTGGTCACTAATTGTTTCAGATTACAAGATGTGTCTTGCCCACAAACATTGGTTTCCTGGGTTTCCTTGTGTAATGTCTTCTCTCTCGTTGTTTCCTTGTCCAAACTAGATTCTTCATCAGAATTTTTCTTCTCTTTGTCCGTGGCTTCAGTCTCCAGGTTTTTTGGCTGTATTTCTGGGGCTGACCCTTTTCCACTCTCATTCTCAGTACTTGTTTCCTCTGACTGACCGCAGGCGTCACTCGAACCACTTATTTCCGTTGTTAGCATAGTTCCATTCTCTAATCCAGGGTTAGTATCTTCATTAGTTTGTGTTTCCTCGACTCTTGATTCCCCTGTATCAGGGGTTTTCATTTCCAGTTCCATGGAGGATACCACTCCACATTCTTTCTCCGTAACGATCATATCAGTGTTTTTTGCCTCAGATGTACCACAAGCCTCTTTTCCATCAGATTCATTTTTTGCTAAAAGAGTTTCAGTACCTTTGCAGCTCTTATTCTCTGACATAGAGGTTGAATCGTTTTCATTTTTCTTATTTCTATCAATGGCCTCAACTATTTCCCCAGCCTCTAATGCAACAACTGGTTCTGCTCCATCAATTTTCTTCTTAGGGTATTCACTATCGATCTCTTCAGTGCTTTTCATCTCCGATTTAGATGTCGATTCCTGTTGATTATTCTCGTTTCTATCCATTGGATTGCACTTGATAATTGTCTCTGTCTCTTCACCTTTCAAATTGCCACTTTGACTCTTCATTGAACTATCATTTCTCTCAAAACATTCCCCCTCTACCTCAGAGGTGACATGTTCCTCATTCGGACTTCTCATATCAGAGTCATTCATTTCTGTCTCCTCCACCTCCGACCTATTGTTCTTTTTCTCAGCTGAGGGCAACACCCCCATGTTTTCAGAGCAAGGTTCCTCAACACAAGTAACTTCTACTCCAGATGTTGTATCCATAGGGTCACAGACAGAGGTCTCTTGCTTCTTTTGTTTTTCATTTCCATCTCTCTCCTTAATCTCCAATCTACTGCTGGTCTCATTGTTGTGTGTCTCCTCTGCAGTCAACACTACCCTGTCGGAGCAAGGAGTATCTATAACTGAGGGAATAATTTCTTCATGTCTCTCATTTGAAACCACAAGGCCAGACTTGTCAGTATTCTCCTCCTCACATATATTAGTTTCCTTTAATTTATGTTCTTCCACCACTGTTTTCTTCTCACCAGAGTGAGGTGTATGTTTCTCATCACTGCCCATAGTGCCCTCCACCCCAGAGATGATATCACTTCTACACTTCTCATCTGTAGGAACAGAATTGCCATTTTCTATTTTTCTTTTCTCTAAGTCAGAAGAAGAATGATCATCTGTGGCACATACCAACTTGCTCCCATCAATGAGTCTCTTTTCTAATATAGGACTGGTGACCCTCCCAGTTTCCTCCTTTGAATGTCCGTCTTCTCCAGGATTCCTGAGTTGTCTGCCATCCATGCATGTCGTTGCACTGGCTGCTGTCTCTACAGATTGGGCACTAGTTTCCAGGACCCCTTTCATGTTTTTGACAGAGCACTGATCCTTTTTCACATCATTTTCAAAAGATGTTTCATCTATGTTCATGACCAATTCTGGGTCTGAATCTATATCTGATATTTCTGGTTCCACATCAGAGATAGCTGTCTCCTTTGCAACCAAGTTTCCTTCAACAAGATCTGCTTCTGTTCCTTTTTTTGACATTGTTTGATGCAAGTCCTGCTCTGCCCCTGACTGTTTGTCTCCCATAAGCAGTGAAGAAGGAAAACCAGTCATCGGCCATTCTCCTTGAGGTGATGACTCTTCAAGGTTTTTATCTTCGCATTCTTGTTTATCACATTTGCCTTCACTCCTTGTCGGTTTCAGGATTCTTGAAGAATCTCTATCACTGTTAGGAACTTCTGAAATTTGAGGAACGTTCTGAACAACTACTTCTTCGTTCTTAGCTTGGTTTTCTGTCAGTGATGCTTGGGATGTACCTCTAGTTTGTTTTAAATCCCCCTCTTTAACTTCACACTTGTCCTTGTCAACAGTCATTTCTGACTGAATTTTGCTTGCTTCTTTGCCCTTTGCCTTGGGTACAGAATTTGTTTCTGGCACCTTGAAACCACCAGATGTGTCTTTTAAAGTAGTGCCACCATCTTGAGATCCCAAGTTAGTTTTCATTATTTCACTATTCTTTGCAGGGGTACCCATCTCTTGAATTATTTGCTTCTTTCCAGAGACATTGGTTTTATCTTTTACCTCTCCAGTAGCCTCCGCCATAGTATTTTCATCAGTTAGATCAATTAGTGCAGCAGATCCCTCTTGGTCAGTTAAATCAATGAATGCAGGGATATGCTTCAGATGAGACCTTTGCGGATTTCTAAGAGCCCTATTCAAATCTGTTTTTATACATTCTATGCCGTCCTGATTGCTTGGACCACCCTGTATGATTTTGCCAGTATCATCAACTTTGGACTGCCTTATTGAAGTCAATCTGTCTGAAACTGTGTTGCGTCTAGGTGAAGCAGTCAGATCAATCAGTTCTGTGGGAAACTGAGGTTTAGCTCGCGCCTTCACTACTAGAAAGGTACACTCAAACAAACCAATTATACGCAGCTTCTTTGTACAATTTTTGGCAACAGAGCTGGAGACATTTATACACTTCGCAATCTGCACATGCTTTTTGAAGCTTAGTCTCTGCACTATGTATCCATGTACCTTTATGACTCCTTGTGGTTTTATTGATGCAGCCATGTTGTAAATGGTCTGGATCACATGTTTTCTCTCCTCATCCCAAGGGATGTTCGTTATAATATCTATGAGCAGATGGAATGACCTGTTTGGGTTTGCAGGATTAAAGTTGGGAACAAAAATGCTCTCCTTTGTGTGATTTGGATATGGCTGCATTGTCTGACGATTACGAGCAGCAGCATCACCGGCAAGGTGACACAAACGTGGAACAACTGCAGGCTTCGGAGGTGGTTGTGGCCTATTCAACAGGGCAACTTTCGCATTTCTCCTTTGAAGCTGCTGAGCTACAGTCATGTTACCCCGCTTTCCAGGAAGAATGGCACAACCATCTTGCCGAGTCTTCGGATCCGTCTTGGCAGAATTGACTGGAACAAGGAGCAGTGGCCTTCCATCCTTATCTTTGAACCAATATGCTTGTATATTCTTGACTGGATTGGCACTACCAGGCTGACCAGTTTGTAGCCCCACAACAGTGGCTGGGGCTGCTCCCGTTGAGCTTTGGGTGGATGTGACTTGTGAAGTGGATTGTAAGTTAGGCACCATTGTAACTGGCTTGTTCTGTTGTGCTTGTCCTGAAACTGGCTGTCGAGAGGATTGTAGAACAGTTGGTTTAGATCCAGTCAGCACCACAGATGGGCTTTGTGCTACAGGTTTTTTTTGGGCTGATGAAACTGGTATCTGTGGTAAGGTGTGCCCTAAAAGGAGTTTCTGTTGACTCTCATTCAGAAATAGAAGTGGAACCTGATTTACTGATCCAGAACTTGGACGCTTCAGTAAATTACTGGCTGTTAAGATGTTTGCTTTCTTTGTTGCAACCGCCGGTTGATTTGGTTTTACAACAATGATAGTATTCTTTTTACCATCACTTGGTGGCAAGCTTTGCAATGTTGAAACTGGTGTTCCGATTGTTTTTGAGGTTGAAGGTACTGCCTGCTTTGTATTTTGCTCCAGGCTTGACAATATTTGGTGGCCTGCATTTGATACAACTTGTTCAGTGAGCTTTGAAGCCAGCCCTCCTGCTGGCTGACTAATTCCAATACTGGGGTTCCAAGCTTTACTCTGAATGGAAGACATTTGTCCCATTGCGTTCGCAAAATGTGCTTGTAATAGCTGATTGGCTTCACTTCCAAGGACCCTCGGAGTGCTTGACGAGGAAATAAATGATAGTGGTTTACCAAGTGAAGTGTTTCCTTGATCTAAAATTTCCTTGGACACTTGTTCTGTCCTGGTAAACTCTCTGGTTTCCTTCACAACACTGTCTTGATTTCTTTCCTGCCTTGGCTTCAAAGTAACAACAGATGTAACATTCTTCGCCTGATTAATGTTTGGTTCAGATGGAGCAGTCAAAACAGTGGCGGTGCCGTTTTCAGATTTTTCAAGGTCAATGTCTTTTTCAGAGGAAGGCATTTGGGAATGTTCCTCGGATTCCTTAGACTTTTTTTGTCTATACCGATGGCTTTGCACCAGCATTTTGTCAACCTTTTTGAGCAATTTAAAACCAATGTCATTCTCATTGTCATCAATATCCTTGGGCATTGTTGAGGGTTGGAGAGCATAACCATCCGATGTCCGTACAACTTTTAGGGGAGGTATACCAGCAATAACATCATCGGACTCCACTACATCGGCGTCTCGCTTTGCTCCATTTTTTTTCAGCTCCCCCATCTTGTTGGCATATCGAACATGTTTAGCAATATATACCCTCCCTCTTGCAAATCCAAGATCATTTTTATTCAGCTTTGGCACTGATTTTACTATTTCTTTACAGCTACTTGCAACTGTTTTGCTAACCTGCTTTTGACTGATTGCACTAACTGATGGTTTAGCAGGAACCTTTGCAGGAGCTGTGCTTTGTGGTTGCTCCAACTTCTCAGAGGGATCTAATTTTCTCTTCTTGCCATTTTCCCTATCAGACATTAAACCCGCCTCATCGTAAAACACCATGCACCCTTCACGGAAAATCGCTGGTCTTTTTCTTGCTCTTAGTATCCTCAAACTTGGAATGCGTTCACATGAGCATTCAAACATGCACTCCACCTTGCGGCAGTGCAGGAGTTGCGGTTCATCTACAATTGTGTCCAGACTATCACAGATACATCCCAGTCGGCAGAAGTCATTGCCGCAGAGAGCTGAACTTCCGGGTAAATTATCATAGTCTCTTGGCATTGGATACTCACGAGGGCCCAAGCGTGCAGCCAACAGCTGCTTTCTTCTTTTTCTGGTCATTTTCGGATCGGTTAAATTGTCAGATTTCTTTGTCAGTTGCGGTTTAAAGCTTGGAGAGGTGGGATCTCTGACAGGGAGGAAGCCAGCAGAAGACACCCTCGTCTTTGCCTTTTCACTGACATGAACAATTTTGTTCTGAATAATTTGAATGGAAGTGTACTCATTCTGACCTTTGGCTGATTTTGAACCCTCAGAAGATTTACCACTCTCTGCCAACTCTGGTTTGGCACCTCCATCGTGTGGTGTTGGCTCACATTCTGTAACTTTCCTGACATTATTTACAATCCTGTCTAGAAACTGTGATGGTTTAGAATGTGGTGTTGCATCTGAAATTATGGGTCTGACCCCTTGTCGAAACCGAGCCGATCCGGCTGTACTCTTTTTAAGGAATGTTGTTCCTATTCTAGTAGTTCCATATGTTCTTGATGGAGTATTCGAAGATACTGGATCAACTCTCTTGCTTGTTGTGTTCGCTGGATTTGATCCACTCTCACCAGTAGCATACTTATCAGATGGAACAGGGGCCTTGGGCTTTGCCTTGAATAAAGATGAAAATGAGATCCCTTGGATTGCAGAATTTAATTTGTCCATATGTCTGCTTGGAGCAGATTTTTTCTCCTTTTCCTTACAAATTTTTGTTAAGGGTGTCCGTTTACTACTTACTTCCTTATGTAGGTACGTGTCCAATTCTGAACTAAAAAACGCAGAAGTCTGGCTGAGCACTGGTTTTTCAAATGGTTTAAAAATGGCATTTTCTTTGGCAAGAATTTCCTGCAGTCTATCAACTTCCACCTCTTTTGTCATTTTCTTGGAAATTTCGCCGGCTACTTTTTCCAGTGTCTTTTGTTCAGCATTTTCTTGTGACTTGCTCTGATTTTTAGGTGCCACTTCTTCTTGCAAATTATCATTGCTCCTTTGAGGATCAGATTTTTGCACATCATTTAGACCTTGCTGGAATGTATCTGGCATAACTTTCTGACTTTGGATTGATTTCTCTTGCCCTGTATTATCCTGGTTCATGGTGACATTTGTTTTCTTTGTTGGTGCAATTGCACCTTGGTAAAAACGATCACCATCTGCAAGGCACTCCTCTACTGTTGCACGTGAAGAGTCCACAACCATCTCAACTGGACGAGGCGTACTTCTGGAGGATTTCTTTAATTTTTTGTGGTGCTTCCTTTTATTCTTCTTCTTTTTGGGGTGGTGTACCTTGTGATCGAGATCAACATCCAAAAGTTCAAGGTCAATAAGAAGTGGAATTCCAAAGTCAAGACTTCGTTTAATGCTGACCCCTCTCCTTAGAAGAGCCGGATGTAAGATCTCGTTTCTTTTTTGATTTCTGAGATCTTTACGAAACGTGTCCTCATATTTTTCAATTAACTTTTCTGAGTGTTCTTTCAGTGCTCCTGGAAAGATACTCAATTTCTGAGGCTTTGGTGGTGATTTCTTGATTGGTTTCTTCCTCCTTGACATTGCCCAAGATATGCCTAACACAGAGGCCGAGGTCTTCTTTTTAGTCTTGCCCTTTTTATTGGCATTGGTATAAGCAACAAGATCTTCTTTGGTTGCGAATGATATAAAAGAAAAGCCATCAATCATATCAACATCTTTATCATCACCAAGTTGTATCTCTTTTGGGAGTGAACTTGTTGATTCAGATGCATTCTTTACACTGTCAGGTGAAGCGACAGGACTATCAGTGGGAGTGCGTGCAACTCTTAGTTTGAGTACACCCTCTGTACTTGTTGAAGGTTCAGCTGTTAGATCTGTGTCGGTAGTCTTGTCTATAACTGGAAAGTTCTGACTGGTAGAATCTTTGTCTCTCACATCAAATGTACTCTCTATGCTAGAGGATGGTGGTTGCCTTTCTGTACTCTTGGTATGCACGTTGGATGTACCCCTAGTAATTTCCTCTCCCTCTTTTGGACAAACTTCTTTCATAATTAAATTTAGAGATTTGTTCTCTGTGGGCAGACTAAGAGAAGGTCCAGTTTGATATTCGGACAGGTTTTCATTATCATTGGATGTTTTCACCGTTTTTCTTTTGTTTTCCTTTGGTGAGACACTTTCAACACAAACAATTACAGGCATACACTCATCACTACTGCCGGAATTGTAGTCTTTTCGGGGATTACTTTCATCAAACCGATCTAGAAGTGGTGGTTCATCTTCACTTGGACTCTCTCCAAAAGAACTATCTAATGGCATCTTAAACACTTCAGATTCATGTTTGTTATCATCTATAGGCAGAGATGAATCGTCTTCAATACTGGGTTCCTTTGTATCGATTGCACTGGTCGTACCATCAGCTATACTCACTACACTGAAGTCTTCCAAACTTCCTCTATCATTTTCTGACAATGCACCGTTTTCTGAAGATTCTGCAGAACGACATGGAAAATGTGTTTCCTCTGTTGATGGGCTTGAATGTGTGGCAAAATGAGGCTTGAATGATTTAACAGTATCATCAATGTCCACAGGAATCTGACCCGGGATGACATCAAGTTTTTTGGTAAGAAGAGACAAATTACTCTTCGTTCCTTCTGATTTCTGTTTTTCTCGGTGTCTGCCCTCAGATATATCTAATCCTGTCTGCTTGTCACTATCAAATACCATGAAAATATTCTTGCTTACATCAGCCCCATCTGACCGTGGTTCACCTTCTGTCATCTCTGTGCCACCACTTTCACCCATTATTCTCTCTTCTTGCGTGCTACTTGCTGCAGATGTGTCATTATTAATGATCCCACAATCATCTTGGGGTAAATAATTGCCAGTTTCATTTGTAGAGACATCCTTTTGGCTAGAAGTGACATCAAGCTTCTTAATGTGGAGGGACATGTAGCACATTGCGGTATCCGTCTTTTGTTCGCCTTGGCTTGCATCAGATTTGTTTACATCAATTTCTTCCTGCTTATCAGTATCCAATATCATGAAGATGTTGTTGCTTTCGTCAGTCACATCTGACCGTGATTTAGCTTCTATCTCAGTGAGACCACTTTCATCCATTATTTTCTCTTCTTGTGTAGCATCATGTGTGTCTAATGATGTAACATCAATTGAAGTATTACCATTGTTCTCCACAGGTGAATCCCTGCGGATTTCTTCGGTAGGGGCATCGTTTTGATCAGAGGTGACATCAAGCTTTTTAATACAAAGAGACAAGTTGCACTTTGTAGAAACTACTGTTTTTTGTTTGTCTTGACCACCTTCCCCAGATACCTTTGAATCTAATCTATTCTTGTTGTCAGTATCGAATACCTTCAAGATGTTCATGCTTTTATCAACTCCCTCTGAATATGACTGTTCTTCTGATATGTCAGTGATGTCACCTTCATCCATTATTTTCTGTTCTTGCATGTTATCAGTCCTGGATGTTTTAACATCAATAGCAGCAACATCAGATTTCTCAACTGGTAAATCTCTGTTGGTTTCTTTGGTAGAGAGCTCCTCTTGACCAGAGGTGACACCAAGCTTCTTAATATGTAGGGACATGCTGCACTTCATAGCTTCTGATTTTTGTTTGTCGTGGCCTCCATCCACTCTGTTAGGTGTGTCATTATCCTCATCGAATATCATAAAGATATTCCTGCTTTCATCAACCCCATCTGAACTCAATTTGGATTCAGTTACCTTGGTGATACCGCATTCATCCATTATTGTCTCTCTGGGAGTGACAGTTGATTCTGCTTTCTTCTCTTTTCCCATCTGCAACGTTTCCTTTGACAACGTGAGAATGTCCTCTTTGTTTTTCTCTTCAAATATAGAAAATATATTTCGAGATTCATCTGCCTGTTTTTCTGCTGTTGATGTAGAAATACCACTCATGTCCAGATTTTCAGTCACCTTATCTTCATCACTTCTCTTATTATATTGTACCACTTGATCATCTTCCTCTTCAATATCAGTGGTATCAACCATAAGGTCGTCACCCACAGCAGCCAAGGCAGCATTTTCTTCCATGCTTTCAGTTGTTAGGATCTTGGATTCATTTTTCCTTCTTGCATCAATCTGCTCCTCATTCATGTTTGCAGGTGTACACCCATCACCAGCTGCGCCTATATCTGCTGTCTGTTGTTGATTCTTGTTTACGGCTATTCCAATGTTTCCAATTCTACAAACAGTACTTGCTGCATCCCCTTGTGCTGACTCAACACTTTTGTCAGTGTCAGCATCCACAATAGCTGCTAGAGGGATATCCTGCTTCTCACTTTCACATGTCTGACTCACATCAGTCATGAAACTGCTAGAAGTTGTCTTCTTTGTAAATGGAGCTGTGTCAACATGTTCATTGCTTGTGGCTGCTCCGACCTCTTTGTTCAGGTCCTGGCTCGTATTTATGAGGTCATTGTTTTCATTTTTTTCCTCCGGCTCCTGAATAGTACCTGTTGTAATTAGCTTCATTTTCTCCATCTCTCTTGAATCAGGATCACCTTGCAGCAGTTCATTGATTACATTGGTAATCTGCATACTTTGCACTTCAGTTGGTGGTGTGGAAACTGCAAGTAACATATCGGCAGCAGTATTTTCGAAGAATTCCGCAATGGCATCCCCAACAATATCGCTCTCAGTACCACTGGAGTCCATCTTTGGCACCTCAAATACATCACTTTCATCTTGCTTTTCTTCTTCACCAACCTTCTTCTGCTTGGGGATTTTTGTATGCTTTTTGGTTGCACCATCACTTCCAGCTGTAAGAGCTACATTTCCCACCGATAAATCTGTTTCCTCTTCTTTCATCTCCAAGAAAGCTGCAGCCTTTTTCTCAACAATTCTTTCATTTGAGCTCCCAGTCGAACTATCAGTGCAATTGATCATCTCACTTCCTGTGTCAGTTTTATTTTTGCCTTCAGCTGAAGAAGATGCTATCACAGAAGATTCATCGACAACATTTCCTCTACCGCCATCAGGCATACACGGTTTCTCAGAGCGAGTGACCCTCCTTAAACTGGTGTACCTAACCTCAATATCTGCTGTAGGTCTTATGTTTGTGGCAGATTTGTTCTCATCTTCTCCAGATTTATCTTTCTTTGTACATTTTTTACCCACACCAGTCTCTTTTGGAGAGATAACAGTTGCTTCAGCATCTATTTTTTGGGAAAGCTCATCAGCAATTTTGATGTTTTCTTGGCTAGTACATGAGCTCTCTTTCATGAGTTCTTCCGGAGATTTTTCTTCTGAAATGTATTCATTAGCAGTTGATATTTTGGTAGTTCCCTTTGTAGTAGGCTCTTCATTGGATTTTTCTGCTGACGGAAATTTATCAGTGGTTTCCAGATGTACTTTTGCCATTTTGTCAAAGATGTTTTCTCCATCACTGTCAGTTGAAGAGAGGTCCTGACTAATTTCTTGAGAGTGATCACTTGAATGTTGTACACTGGCCGATGATACCTTCTGAACAGTTTCCTCCTTCTGACTGCTCGCTTGGGATGGCGGTTCATCAACCTTTCCCAATCTTCCATCTGTATCTCTGCCAATTGTTTGCTTGGGATGAGAGAGCTCTAGAGTACCCCGTTCTTCAGTCTGAGACTGCTTACAACTGTCTAAATTTGATTCATGGTTGGATATCATGGTTATCTTTGCCATTTTGTCAAAGATATTTTCTCCATCTGAACTGTCTCTGGATGTGACATCATGATCTTCGATCTTTAGCAGAGCTTTACCTGTAATGTTCCTCTTTGCAGGTTCCCCAACATTTTCACCGTTCCCTGAAGTTGCCAGTTTAACATTTGGCTCTTTGTTATGTTTCCTTAACGATTCATCTGTGTTTGTCTTTTTTCCTTGATTTTCTCCAAGAGATTGCCTGACACTATCTGCAATTACCTCTTTACTTGTTCTCTTGTGTACCTCTGCCATTTTGTCAAAGAGGTTTTCTCTGTCAGAACTGTCAATTGAGGCAATATTATGAATAGGTTCTTCAGATATCTTAACAGCCAACACTGGTTCTTGCCTCGATCCTTGGTTTAGACATTTTCTTGGTTGGATAACCTGATGGGAAAGAAAACCCTTAGCAGGTTTGAAGGCACTGACTGGTCGGACTCTATGGACTTCAGCTGATTTCTCAGATTGTTCAGGGTCTTGGGAATTGGAAGTTGGTGACATGCTAGAAGACATTACAAACATATCGAAAATGTTCTTCTCTTTTGTTGTGGATTCGTTCTTCTTAGAATTAGCAAGATTTGATTTGGAAGTTTGTTGCGGAATGAAACCTGTATCACTATCATCATTTTCAACCTCTGCACTATCATCAGCTCCATCTAATCCTTCCTCATACCTATGTTTTGTTTTTGGTACTGATTTCTGTCTATCTTGAACACTTTTGGTCTTCGGAGTGACTCGTTCAGTGCCTTTATCATGGAGGCTAATCACCTTCCACCCTTCTTTTATATGGTGTGTTGTCCAAGATGTTGATGTGTCCCTGCTGTGGCCTCTTCCTTGTTCAGTCCTAGTATTTGACTGCACTTTTTCTGATCTCTTCTGAACATTACTGGACATGGAATCCTGCCGTGATTCAGTGCTAGCACTAGCTCTTTTACGGAAGGTGCTCCTTGCATACTTACCACGAGGAAAATTCATGGATGGTGTATTTACACTTCCACTACCTAATGTCACAAACTGGAATGTCTGTTTGCTTTGTTCTGTGACACCAGTGTCTTTAACAGTTACAGGCTCATTCTTCAAAGATGTACTAGCATGCCTCATGGATGACTTATCATTTGGAAGACTGCTACCATCAAGCCTTCTTGATGATCTGGTACTGGTTTGTTGTGAATCGTCTGAAGAAAGAGAACTTGTATTCCTATGTGAAAACTTGGATGAACTGTGAGACTTTTGTCGAGGCAAGGCAGTTGTTTCAGTCTTTTGTAAGGGTTGCTTCTCCTGATTCCCTATGTGTCTCATTCGATGAGTTGAGGACGACCCTGCGAAGCCCCTGACGTCTGCTCCAGTGGAATGCCTACTTGAATACTCTGTTAAAGGTGAACTTGCTTTTGTGCCAACATTTCCCTCCTGCAGGGGAACAGTATTTGCTTCTTTGGTGTTATCATGGGAAATTTTCAATCTTTGTTGTGCACTCCTTTCCCGGTTCTCTTGTAGACGTCCAGTACTTCTATGCTCTTTTGGTGATGAGGCAGGGATGTTTCGCTCATGCCATGTAGTTGGGTTAATCTTACGCACTTTTAAAGTTTCTTTGGATGGCAGTTTAAAACTTATTTCACCATCCACAGTTAAGACTTCCCTGTTCTCTTCACAAGCTCTGTGATGAGACAATGACCTTTGTGCATCTCTTGCTTCATTTATACTACTATACCGATGACCGCCAGAGGTAGATTTTCTTGCTGAAACTTTCTTTCGCCTCCCCTCTAAAGAGAGGTTATTGATGGATTCCTTCAATTTATTAAACTGAGCTGCTAGGGTGTAAGGGGACAATTTGATGCCACTGGTTTCGGCTTCTTGAAGATCTGGTGGCCCATTGTGTGTCTGGGGTCTTGATTGAGGAGGGTGATCCAATGTTGAAGTACCTCTGATGCTACTGGATGGAATGTCTCTATGTGTGTGTCGACGTTCTCCTGATGACCTCCCTCCAAACGATCTGTGCTTCCATTCTGAGCTGTGTGGCTTTACCACAGGTGGGGATTGTTCTGTATCCTCATCTCTACCCCTTCTTGTAGATGAGTCAGGTAGAGATCTTTGTCTTCTATGTCTATTAGACATCCTTGTTGATGTCAGTTAGTCTGAGAAGTGAAAAAACAAATAATCACATTAAATTGTATTGAGATTCTCTGGCATGTTGTAGATTAACAATGATATTGGATATTGATATTTCTGTGGGAGCCTAGCGGTAAGGCTCAGGTCTCGTGATCCAAAGATCGTGGGTTCGAGCCCCGTCACGGTGTGTCCTTGAGCAAGGCACTTTATCCTCGATTGCTTCACTCCACCCAGGTGTAAATGGGGACCCGTGAGGA
>JAODUJ010059778.1:0-12005 GCA_027564615.1 Psolus chitonoides | reverse complement strand
TATGGGTAACCTACCCACCAAGTATGAGACTGATCCAAGTTACCCCCATTGAGTTTGCCTGATTACGAGCTAATTTTGATAAAATCAGGTTTGGCCCCGCCCATCATAAATATTAATGAAATGAGATGTCATATCACCCGAGCACACCTCCTACCAATACCACCAAACTAAGTTTCATTCAAATCGGACTTACGGTTGCAAAGATATCAACATTTTAAGAAATTCACTCTTAAGCCTGCCCACTCATTAATATTCATGAGATCAGTACCAAAATAGATAGGATTCATCTACTACTCACTATGGGTAAACTACCCATCAAGTATTAAACTGATGCAAGATACCATCTTTGAGTTATCGTGATAACAAGCCGGTGTCACAGACACACACACACATAAATACTTGCGAGAGCCCGAAACGCACGCACTCGTTGGTACTAAAGTCCTCGGAAGAATGGTGTGTTATCAAGTTGAAGTCCTCAGAAGTGCGTAGTCAAATGGAAAAACACAGATTTTTTACAAACCACACTATTCACGAGGACTTACTCCTAATGTACCTAGGGGTAGAAGGAGCTATCCCAGAACGTTCTGACGACATTCCCTCGCAAGGACGGGATTTCAAGTCCTTGGGAAAAAAAGTCGGCACAAGAATGTCTGTTGACAAATCCAAGTCCTCAATCCAGGACCCACAAACAAAATTGTTGCTAAAACGCAGTAGAATGTTACCTCATATCGAGTTCTGATATGCCACGACCTACCTATTTTTGAACAAGCTTGATTTACAGCACTGACGCGTGACTGCAACACAATGATGTCTATTCAATACATAGTAGGCCGGGTGATTAGTGTACATCGTTTATTCACCAATTCAGGGTTCTATTCAAGGTGTTCATCTACAACTTCTGGAGCAAGGCGAGTCGTCGTTTTAATTATGTTGGCATAATAATACAAACTTGGGGTTTGATTTTGTTGATCAGTTCTTGGGGAATTTACATTGAGAATAGTGAATAGTGAGAAATCCCAAAATATGCAATGGAAACCAAAATGCACCATGGAGACCCAAAATTGTGCGCGATTTGCGCGATCGCACAAAACCCTGGTGCTTACTTTAGTACTATGGTCAGAGATGTGCACGATCTTTGACAGTCAACATTTCAACTCAGGGCTTTAAACTTCCAATCACAAAACACAAGCGTGATGATAGCACTAGTAATTAAAACTTACTGCTATCATAGCAGCAAGTTCAAGTTTTAATTACTAGCTCAAGGCTGTACATATATGTATTCAACAAAATAAATATCACATTTCAAAAGTAATTTATCAGTTTCATCCAACAGGAATATACATGTATGTATACTATAAATTTCTTGTATGCACATATGTTTACAGGAAAAAATCACAGAACAACATAAATAAGTTGAATAATAGTTAATAGTAAAATTCATGTAATCAATAGCTTGTAGTGTTCACGTTCGGCTGTACAGAACCTACTTTATGTTATGAATTTGCAAGAGTAATGGAGTTCATATAAAATACCCTTAATAGTTAATAAAATATCTCAAGTCGCAATTGATAAGAAAAAATCACAGGACACAAATTTGAAGAAAACATGGTAGATTTCATGTTTTAATCAAGCTTACATTTAGCAATTGGTGTTCCCACAAGGATATACCTAGAATAAATCAGTTTCATCCAACAGAAAATACCCCAATCTTGAGCTGGCGTTTACAGACGCAATCACGAACCACGCTGGTTTGAAGAAATATGGTAGAATTCACATTACACAAAGTACTCTCACAAGAGTGATACTATTAAATACAATTGATGCACAGTACAATCTTGTGTAGCATGAACTTTTGCACATGCCACAACTAAAACTACAAACATCATTACTGTGTACACATACTCAATTATGGGAACAGCAATGATCACGTCCTGTACAAACAATGGTCTCAGTAGAGGAAGGAGACAACCCTTAAGATTTCCTGTAAAACGTAGTTCTGGATTGAAGGAAGTACCTTCACATTGGAGTTAACCCACTTTGTCTCTATCATACTGTGTCATAAATACGCCTCACTTTTTAGTGGCCTATTCGTGGGTGTGCAACAGGCCCCATTGGCAGCTATAAAATAGTGATAATAAAAAAATATTTAAAATTGTAGTACATAAACACTTGAAAAGATGGAAATGTACCATTTTGCATCTCAGCCCCCTTCCAATAGCATTTTTTTTCGAGGGGAGGGGGATATCACCTCCCATCAGAACCCTCTCATAGCACAGCTGTTCAGTAACAGATGCACCCCCTCCCCATTGAGAAGTTAAGCTCAACTGTCAAAAACCATATTTGGTTAATGGTTGGTGATATCGACATCCTGAAGAGAGAGACTGCACTGAAAAGAGACGAACCGGATTGCTGTCTGTATGAGGGAACAGGAAGATTGGAGAATCCCAGAAGTGTCAACTTTTCATACATAAAGTCTCGCACAGTAAAAATTTCAATGGCAATTTACACACTATGCAGCCTGACCAAAACCATTTTGGTCGAAGTTTTCAATCACATAATTTTCTAATTTCAAATAATTTGAGCCCGACTTTGTATCCGATGTGACTGCGACAAATACACTGATCAAACTGTTTGGACCGGCCCACTTTTAAACATACATACCCTCTCAGTCCCTCTGTTTTGTATGGTTTCTATTGTTTTGAATGCCTGCAACTTCAATGCAGTCTAAAATCCTAGGCTATTATTGGTTATGTTCGGACGGCGGCTAGGAGGATCCATGCTAAGGCTCGGCTGTGGCTGACCTAGTGGGTGAGTGAGTGGTGATATCAAGATCATCGGGATTAAACAGTTTCCAGCTAAGTTTCAAAGTAGAAAGTCTCTGTTTTGTCAGGTTTCTATTCCCTCACAAAGTTCAAATTAGCTGTTACTGTAGGCCCCTGGTTCATAATAGGCGGCCCGCGGGCCAAATTTGGCCTGCATGGCCATTCAATTTGGCACGCGAAGGAAATGGGAACAGGGAAAATAAATCTTCAATATAAAATCGATGAATATGTTCCGAATACGTTTCGATAACTGCATTCTTCTGTGCCATTTCCTGCGATCTAGGGGTGTAAATTTTATTTTTTTCTCACCCGAGCCCAAACCAAGGTGGAGCTCAGGTGATAGTTGATTCTCTTTGGCCCGCGGTACCAACTCTAAAAAATAATTTGACCCACCAAGCAAGTTAATTAAGAACTCATGCTGTAGGCCAACAAAAATCAGATTTATAATAGCACATTTAGTTGATAATAGTTGGTCTTAACAGAGTTAAAAACCCAGATTTCATTGATTCTCAGTGTAGAGGCGAGCCCTATACTGCTATGTTTGCACAACCGTTGGAAATTTGCTTCCAACTAAAATTAAGGCTTTAAAATGTTAATTAGGGTGCTTTGAACCTTGAAAAGGTCACTAATTGTACTTCTCTATAGCATTTTGCTAACAATGCACAAGTAAAATCAGCCACTGTCATATCCTATTCACAGTGTGAAACATGGTTTCAAAACAAACTGTAAATCTTACCTTTTTCCCTCATCTATTGTATGTACTTGGCCAAGTTTATGTTGCTGGTGTTCAGTTTCATGTTCAGTGAAGCAATTCCCATCTTGTACCCTACAGCTCGTTTTAATTAAAAATACTTCTGTGTGTAGTAACCATGGAGACATGCCATGGCTTTGCAGAGATGTGTCCATAGCATGCATAGTATAACCCTACCATGCCATTGATCGAATATGCCCCTACCTCTTTCACTGGCCACCACGTATGGCTCGAAACTGCCTGTAGGAGCCGCAAATTTTGAGCAGGGGGAAGCAGGGGCACTGGGACATGACACCCTCGGGCTGTTGCGAACAAAATGGGCGGTCTTAAGCCTCCTCTCAGCCATTGTTGCGCAAATTCCACTGTGCATAATGACAGGATTAATTATATAAATAAAGGATTAATTAGTTTCTGCTACAAACAAGTCTAAGAAATATAAATTAATATTAATCTTGACTATGTTGTCGATGTTCCTAGTTTCAAGCTTGGTGAAGTGATTCCCATCCTGTACCCTACAGTATACTATCTTCCAGCTTACTCTGGTTTCTGCTACAAGTCCAAGAACTATAAATTTAGTATTTATCTTACCTTTTTCACACCTTAGCTCTGTACTTGGTCATGTCTATGTTGCCGATGTGCTCAGTCTCAAGTTGATGAAGTGATTCCTATCCTGTACCCTACAATATACTATCTTCCAGCTTACTTTAGTTTCTGATACAAGTCCAAGAACTATAAATTAGGTATTTATCTAACTTTTTTACACCTTACCTCTGTACTTGGTCAAGTTTATGTTGCTGATGTGCTCAGTCTCAAGTTTGGTGAAGTCATTCCCATCCTGTACCCTACAGTAGCCCATATACTATCTTCCAGCTTTCTCTAGTTTCTGCTACAAGTCCAAGAACTATAAATTAAGTATTTTTACACCTTAGCTCTGTACTTGGCCGAGTCTATATTGCTGATGTGCCTAGTTGCAAGTTTGATGAAGTGATTCCCATCCTCTCCACTCCAGTTAACTATCTTCCAGCTTGCTTTAGTTTCTGCTACAAGTCCAAGAACTATAAATTAATATTTATGTATCTTACACTTTTACACCTTACCTCCGTACTTGGCCGAGTCTATGTTGTTGATGTGCCTAGTTTCAAATTTGGTAAAGTGATTCCTATCCTGTACCCTACATGTACATTATACTATCTTCCAGCTTGCTTGAGTCTCTACTACAAGTCGAAGAACTATGAATTTAGTATTTATCTTACCTTTTTTACAGGGTCTTAGCTCTGTGCTTGCTGGGTCTATATTGCTGATCTGCCTAGTTTCAAGTTGGGTGGAGTGATTCCCATTCTGTACCCTACAGTATATTATCTCCCAGCTTGCTTCGGTTTCTGCAACAAACAAGACCAGTCTGAAAAAAATTGTTGTACATAGCTGGATACAAGTATACACCCTCCAAAAACAATTTTGCAAGCATTTAAAGTTTCACTCTATTCTGTATCCTGAATATTGCTTCCATGCAAGCTGGCAACTTTTAGTTTCAGATCTTTGTCCAACAGATTACTTGTAACAGTGAAAGAATGATAGAATGAAAGTTCAAGCACACACATGATTATGATTGTTCACAGCACTGTGAACATAATTAGCGCAATATTAACAGGAATTAACGACATCCACAAACTATAAAATCAAATTATGGTGACCTGGTGCTTAGGGGTCAAGTCTTGAAATTCAAGAATCATGGGTTTCAGTCCTGACCAGACCTTTGCAATCCACAGAAACATACGGTCTGGTAATTGACAAGCTGCAAACATGAGCGGGTCTCACACAAAGCCGAGTTCGGTGCCAAGTTTATGGCCGAGTTAACTTGGGAAACTCCTTGTAAACTCCTACAAGAATTCGGGAAAATTGTGATAACTCAGGCCATCTCGTAGAAGTTTTGAACATGTTCGGCATAATTCGGGTTGGGAAAATATACCCAGAGTTACGTACGAGTATGAGTAAACCCGAGCCACCTACGAGTAACGCTCAGCTCGAGAAGTCATACGACATGTGAGGTCACTACGAGTTAACCCGGGGAAACTCCTAGATCACTCGTGATATATTGTAGCACATTTGTGAGAAACACAGAAACGGACAGCTTGGCATACTTCAGCACAAATCGGCACCAAACTCGGATGTATGTGAGGCCCGTTGTACTGGTATCCTCCTAACCCTTATCTAAAGCCCTAACATGAGCTGAAAGACAGTAATGTTAAATATTGCACAAACTATTCACCAACACAAGAGCACTATTGGTGCAGTAGCTCATACCATATAGGCCTACATAGAGTCCCATTATGGAGAGAGTTGCAACAACTAAGAATTGGACGCCATTTTGTTTCCAACGTGCAAGACGTGCACCATGGTTAGGTACAGTACGTGCGCGTCTGTGAGACAAACCAAAAATTGAGTTACATCTATGCAAGTCAGCATCCATTATAAATTTACAGAGTGAGTGAGCTAAGCAAATCATGAGAAGCCTGGATAAAACAATGTTCGCTGATGATATGGGGTACAACTAGAATACATTTATATTGAGTTTGGGGCACTCGATGGCATAGGCAGTACGCGAAACGATACGGGCACCCATACATGTAGTGCAGAGTGCGTCATCCCATAAAACAGTTTTTAGTGTTTGACCTCAATTGACCGTTGACCTGCAGCAAAAACAATAGGGAACATTAATTATTCATAAGGAACATACAAACGAAATAGGAGCCAGGGTTGGCCATAGCAGCGCGATTCCTGCAATGTTTTCATCCATTCCCGCATTGTGCGAAATCCAAAGAGGGGAATTCCCGCACACCAGTCATGGTATTTTCGTTTTGGCTACGCCTGTACGCCAATAGCTTTCTGTAGCCACAAAAAAATAGAACAAAGTTAAAACTTCCAAAATTTGGCAAAAATTGATCGGTATAGGCCCGATTTTGGCTATACTACAATGTGTTAGGCTATCTCTAATTTAGACACTTGACTTTTTATTTTGAGTTCCCCCCTAGGGTACTGAAATCAGATGACCTTTCACCGATAGAAAAATATAGGAAACATACACATTATGAGGAAGCTGTATTCAAGTATGAGCTACATCTAACTTGGCATCATTCAGCTAGACTGATTAGGTTGTCAGAGTTTGACCTTTATTGACCTCAAATGAACTTTGACCGACAGCTACAACATCGAGGAATCAATAAATGTAATTAAAACCCCGAAAATGCCATTTGAGTCTTGCTGCTGTATGTAGCCATGTCAATTTGTAAATTCACCTCACTAGGGTTGGGCGGTACCGTGAATTTTCGGTACCGGTAATTTTGGTGACTGAGTACCGGTACTTTACTGTGCTTAGAGATCCCAATGATATTGAAGAGTAAAAACATGGCAGAGATCATAAAACTAGTGGCATCCAGGAGACATATAATTCTGTGAACCTTGAACAGGGTTCCCTGCTACAGGATTTAACTAGGACGCCACAGAAAACAATTCAATGTAGCTAATGCTTTTTCACATTTTCTACACTCTCCCTGGTCTCCCACACATACAAGTGACCGTCGGTCCGTGAATGGATGCCCCTTGATGTAAACTGTTTATGCAGTATGCATGCTGTGCTTTATCCCTAGCTCGCTGCCAACACCAGTTCAAACAATCCATACATTGTACGTAGTAATGATAAAGTAATGGGAATAGGATGCCGACTAGGGTCTAGACCTCGGCCTAGGGAATCCCCTGGCTGCTGGCAGAAGGCTCACTTCCGCCACCAAGAGGAAGACTGAGGAGAACCTAGCCTAAAAGCCTTGTCTGCCTGGGTCCAGGAAAGCTCTGTGTGCTTCCTTACCAATTACATGGTTCCTGAAGGGTCCCTTTGTCAGCCCCTGTTCTGCCACAACTTTCTGACTAACTTGTTCAGAAAGTTGTGGGACATTGAACAGGGCAGCCTGGGACTCTTTCGAGATCCTGAAAGGCTCACCCTGTATGTTAGCCGACCAAGGTCTCGACACCAGCTGCTCCAAACGTGCAAAGCATTGCACATCCATGGGTACAGTCGGCAAACACTAACTTGGTGCCACCTTGAGGCTAAGTGAGGTGCCACTGCGGGTGAGTCCTAATCAAGTAGTGCAAGACAAATCTGGAAGACTTAGTCGACCAAGTCCCGAGGTAGATCGGTTCCCCGCTGGGCCTCCCCGACTCCCTCCACTTCCTCGGTGGGAAACCTCCGAGCTATCATCAGGCCAAGCCTGTCAAGAGCTGATCCAGCCAGGCGGAGTCAGGCGTGTCTGCATCCAGGTGAGACGCAGATCCACGACTGGGGTGGTCCCTACTAGAGCTCTGGTCAGAAGGGTGGCTGGACATATCCCTGCCTAGTTCTGAACTGTGAAAACTCCTCGGCCTCCGGGCAGTGTCGGCAGCCTCGGCCCTGTAGGGCTGAGCGGGGTTTGACAATCTCGGCCCTGTGGGGCCAGGAGGGTGAACATTGTTGACTGGAGGACCCCTTATAGACACATCTTGGGAAAGTTTATTATTATTGCAAAGACTAACCTACATGAATAAATCAGTAATCAAATAACTTCCTTTCAAAGGTTCTTGCCCTTTGTTGCTAGTGAACAAACTTCTCAGCAACTGCCTCTTGTTAGCCAGTGTGGTGGTCACTATAGCACCTCCCACTTTCTGCATAGATTTCACGGTCCCTGCACACTCTGAAAAGGCCAGTAAATCAGCTGACGTATTGTTACATATGTGTATTAAAGATACTGAACAATTCTTGTAACATGCAATTGTACCATGCAATTCTTGTAACATGCAATTGTACCATGCAATCTGTAGGCAAAGCATTTTGGAAAATAGCCCCAAATTTTGGAAAACCTCTGATGGCCCACCACCAAATTGGTCATTGTGTCAGAGTTTGGTCAAAATTTGACACAACGTGCACGCATGGGAGTATCTCACATTAGCATGCATGCTAGCTGGCTGGCATGGGCTAATACAGATATTATACTAGGCCTTAGAATTCCAATAAACTGAAGTATCCCATTTTATTTTCGCGTAATAATGTTCATTTACTTTGGGATATCATGGCAACCACACAATGTAGGCCTAGGCTTTGCATTTAATGGAAAAAATATACCAATATTTTCTATGTTCCATAACCTGCAGCAATGTATAGGCCCTAGCCTGTTTCATGATGGTTTAGCAATACTTCAAATTAATTCAGGACCCGAGACTCGAAGGGTTAATGTGTAATGTTTTTGCTTTGTTAGTCGCTTCTGACGACACTTTGTCTTAGTGTAGAGTATCTCTATTATGTTATTGTCCCAAGTATCTCTGTTATGTCAGTTCACCCTGTAGAGCACCTCTATTATGTCATTGGCATGCATGCTATTCATGCCTCTCAATTGTTAGTGTATTATGTATTGTTATTATGCATCCCCTTGGTATGATAACGCTCTGTGAGTCTCTGTGATTTCTTAGTGTTGAATTTTGCATTCATTATGGCTTCTCCAAATTCAGATACAGTGTCTGAAAAGGGTGTGGTCAGGTCTCAAAACACTGAAAGATGTCCCCATCTTCATGCTTGCAGACTATATAAAGGAACTATGTGAAGAACACTCTAAATCTTTCTATATTAAAACTAAGGAAGATAGAATCTCCACCTTGCAGCTCATTCCAGAGTTGCATGATGACACTCCTACAGCCAGGGACCACTCTTCAACATATCTTCAAGCCCAGACATGTAAGTTACATGGTTTTCATCAACCCACATGTAGTTCTTAGGATGTCTTAAGAGTGCTAGCTTACTACCTTTGAGAGACAATGTAACAGTCAGGGCATCCCCCCAAAAAGGTGGACGCTGGTATAGAGCTCAGAAGGCCTTTGGTATGCTATCGGGAATACAGAAGCAGGATTTTCCTACAGTTCGTTTGGCGCTGTTTTCGGCATACAAGTTGACACCAGATGCTTATCGAGAAAAAATTTGAACAAGTAAAAAACTTTCATCAGAAACCTCCCAACAGTATGCTAGCGGCTTGAACTTGTATTTGAGACGCTGGATAAGCCCGTCAGAACTCCTCATAGCAGATCCTAAATTTATACAAATAATGGGCAAACTGGTTGGGGATCAACCAACATTTTCATCGAATGACGAGAGTTTACATTTGAAATTGCTGGAGCAGAGATGGTCAGAAATCGATGACCTATTACCCAGTTTTGCCCATAACATTATGATAGCTCGTTCATCAGTGAGAAACTGCCATCAGGTATTCACTAACCCAATAACTAGTAATAGGGCTACGAGTGATGTGTCACATTCGTCTTTGGTTCACTCGCAACGCGAGTCAACTGATCGACAACAGCGAGCCCTGCACATGCGTGGACCATCGCAGAGACCGGACTTATCCAAAGCAAGATGTTACACATGCAACAAGGTTGGCCATATTTAACCTTGTCCAAATTCTCCAAGCCAAACTATCAATTTGGTGCATTTATCAACTGAGGAGCATCTAGAAGAAATGGTACCGGTAAGAGTTTTCGATACACCTTTGAAGGAACAACTACCACCAGAGTCCTTGGATGTTGTCTACTTCGAAGCTGGTAAAATGGTAAGAAGTCACTAGCCTATGCTGATAGCGGTTCTGCGAGAACATTTGGTAACTCATCAGTAGTTGGCCAAGATCAATTAATGTCCTTAGAACAGCCACTTAACTTTACATTATTGGATGGTACCTTTCCTGAGGAAGTTTATGGTAAGGGCAGTGTACAGTAGTTTCAGGTAAAATTGAGGGTTTTGAATCTGAAATTGAGGATATTATGAATGAATTCAGTGTTGTTGTTGTTGTTGACAGTCCTGGTTATTGTGATTGGTTAAAGCCCTCTATTGAGACTGGTGATGCAAAACCTGTAAAACAACGTTCTTATAAGCAGTCTCCCACTAAAAGCGAAAGTAATTCAAATAAAGCAGATGTTGAAACAAGATATAATTTCTCCTTCAAATTCAGAATGGTGTAGCCCGGTTAGAAAATTGATGGCACTTATAGGTTGGCAATTGATTACTACCCAATCCCTACGATTTAATCTATTGTGCATTCAATGAATGATTCACAGGTGTTTTCCACTCTCGATTTGGAGGCTGGGTTTTGGCAGTCCGCTGATAGCCCAGAAGATTAGGCGAAAACTGCCTTTGTTTGTGAAGAAGGCGTATTTCAATTTAAACGATTGCCATTCGGACTGATAAATGCTAGTCAACATTTACTGAATCTTGTTGATGTTGTTCTCAAACCGTTAAATTCTGATAATTTGATAAGTTATTATCCTCGTATCGATGATAATTTTATTCATTCCCCAAATATTGAAACTCATTTTCAGGACTTGAAAGATGTGCTTGTTGCCTTAGAAATGCTGGGTTGAGTGAGTGAGTCAAATCTTTGGGTTACATAATTGATGGTCAGGGTATGGATCCGCCCAAATCCTTAGAAATGTGAGGCTGTTCAAAATTACCTCCCTCCCCATGATAAGAAATCATCAGAGAGGTTTCTGGGCCTTACAGGTTGGTGTGCAAAGTTTGTCCAGAATTATTCTAAAATTGTAGAGCCACTGAACAATTTGAGGCGAAAGGGCATCAAACGGAACTGGGATGATCAGTGTGAGGATGCCTTTCTTAGGTTGAAGAATGAGATAGCTAAAACAGTCACACTCACTATTCCAGACTTCAGTAAGCGTAAGCCCTTTGAGGTCCATACAGATGCCTCAGTCATTGGTCTGGGAGCAGCTCTGATTCAGCGTAATGACAGTGGCAAAGCTAGGTTCATTGAGTTTGCATCGCGAGCTGTTCGTGGGGCGGAGGGGAACTACTCCGCTACGGAATGCCTCGCTGTAGTCTGGGCATTCGATAAATGGCGTTCTTACTTAGAATGTTCTCATACTACAGGTACAGTTTTCACAGATCATCAAGCCTTGGTTTGGATGTCACGTAGTAAGGGGCTGAAATGGAAATTTATTAGGTGGGCTCTTAAACTGCAGGAATATGATTATACTGTGCATTATCGTCCTGTGATTTATGGCAGGGTCCCAGATGCTCTGTCTAGTTCAACTGTCAATGTAATTGATTACTGTATGACGCAAATGTTTGTTATCACCCAAGTTGCAAGGGAGATCCAGCAAAAAGGGTAAACTGGATTCAGTGTGATGAGTGGGATAGATGGTTTCATTGGTCTTGCTTGGGTCTCGGTAGGCAAGGAGTTAATGCTACACGAATGAGTATATTTGTTCAGTTTGTTCCCAACAGACCCCACAGACACAAGGGGACCAACTAACAGTCTTGACAGGTGTGATGAGCCAGGGACATTGATCTTACCTGATATTAATCAATTCATTTCAGGCCAGTGTAAGGATAAACCCCGATCAGAAATAATAACTAG
>JAODUJ010059668.1:0-12009 GCA_027564615.1 Psolus chitonoides | reverse complement strand
ATTGGATCTTGGCCCTAGACCAACATATAACCAGACTGTCAAACCACAATTTCCGCCGTCTGAAGATATGTTTGAATGAATGTTCACATATTTGTTACTCATTTGTGTACAATGCCCATGGCAACGATGCTTCGGAGTTCCTAAGCTGACGTCACATATTAACTTGACCAAGTTGCCGTTTTTCACTCGGGAATCTACGGATGCCTTTAGGATCGCGTGATAAAATTGCTCATTTATCAAGAACGAATAATTTTCGGAAAGAATAAACAGTGAGATGTTGTTCTGGGGATGCTAATACGTCGATTTAGAGATTTTGATAAACCCATCACATTCCCTCTCTAACGGAAAAACTATTTTTGTGCCGACAAACCTAAAATTCATGATGTGCGGGGTCAAACCTAAATTTACCAAAATTAGCTCGTAATCAGGCAAACTCAAAAGGGGTAACTTGGATCAGTCTCAAACTTGGTAGACTGGTTACCCATAGTGAGTAGATTAACCCTATTTATTTCGGTACTGATCTAATGAATAATAATGAGTGGGCTGGCCTTAAAGTGATTTCTTTAAATGTTGATATCTCCGCAACCGGATGTCCGATTATGGTGAAACTCGGTTTGGTGGTATTGGAAGGAGGTGTAGTATATGTGTGCGTGATATGACATCTCATCTCATTAGTATTCATGATGGGCGGGGCCGAACTTTATTTTACCAAAATCAGCTCGTAATCAGGCAAACTCAATCTTGGGTCAGTCTTATGCTTGGTGGGTAGGTTACCCATAGTTATTAGATGAATCCTATATATTTCGGTATTGATCTCATGGATATTAATGAATGGGCGGGGCTTGGAGAGAATTTCTTTAAATGATGATATATCTGTAACCGTATGTCCGCCTTTTATGAAACTTTGGTTGGTGGTATTGGTAGGAGGTGTAGTATATGTGTGAGTAATACAACATCTCATTAATATTCATGATGGGCGGGGCCAAACCTAATTTTACCAAAATTTGCTCGTAATCAGGCCAACTCCATGGGGATAACTTGGATCAGTCCCATACTTGGTGGGTAGGTTACCCATAGTGAGTAGATTAACCCAGTTTTTTTTCGTATTGCTTATATCATGAATATTGAGGAGTGGCAGGGCTTAGAGTGAATTTCTTTAAATGTTGATATATCTGCAACCGCATGTCCGATTTTGATGAAACTTGATTTTGTGGTATAGGTCGGAGGTGTAGTATTTGTGTGGGTATTATGACATTTCTATTCTTGAGGGGTGGGGCCAAACCTCATTTTACTAAAATTAGCTGGTAACCAGGCAAACTCAATGAGAGGAAACTGGGATCAGTCTCATACATGGCAGAGCTAACTTCAATTTAGCTCATGCTTAGTATGTGTGTTCATCATAGTACATGAATTGAACGCTGTTGTTTATGATTGAGGTCCAAGGTCATCTAAGGTTAACAGAGGTCAACTGGTGAAAAACTTGTAACCACTGTAACTTGTCAGAGCAAACTTCAATTGAGCTCATACATGGCATGTATGATTACCACAGTTAGTACATGGACCCTGTTCGTTTTATTTAGGTCAAAGTTCATCTCATGATGTCGATAGAGGTCAAACAATGATGGTTTTAAATATAAAGGCACGGAATCACGTAGCCATGGGCTCTTGTTCATAACGGGATCACTCACGACCTATATTTACCATTTCATTGTGTAATAGCGCCGCCAATTTGGCCGCGTTCGTTACATAGGCTACTCACTACCGTAATTAACTTACTAACGAAGTTACTAACGGGAGGAGATACCCGATGATTTGTAGAGCTGTTTCCCGCAGCTAAAAAAAGAGTCGATAGCGACCAATATCAGACGTCTGGAGACTGGAACCACTTTTTCTTTATTCTTTTTCTTCGCCTTTCAAGCCCATATCCAGAAAAGACAAATCTTTCCAGACGCGTCATTAAATGATTTTATGTAGCAGCCTACCTCTGCACGGGACCACATAGAGCCCGTCACGACGATGCCTGACGAGCGCGAAAATCCTTCAGTTCAGTTACGCAATAGCGCAATACCCAGACAAAAACACACAGTTGCCACTGCTTCATGCACGAGACATCTGGGACTATTTTATCTTTTCTGGATATTGTTGAAAATGGCGAAAAAAATCTTGTTTTGGGCCCACACCCAGAAAGTCTTCCGGGACGCGTCCATTCAAAGGTAGTCACACCCTATTGGATTTCATGAGGCTAGTCCATTTGTAGGCCGACAGTACTTGTCTAACCTTTGGCGCGGGTTTATGAGCTGATGCCATGAAACTCCTAGCTAATTTTTTAATATTCCGTCATCAATCTTAGGCATTGTTCTCTTTTCTGTACGATTGCCAAGACTGTTTAATTGCTATCCCAGTGACGGAAATCATTCAATTTCAAAACTATTGACTACTTTCCCCAAAAAATCAGGGGTTAGACCAGGTAAACCCCCTTTTAGCTACCCAGCTAGACATACCGGAAGCAATACAGTTATGTGTTCCAATCTACATCCGTTTATAGTTTATAACAGTTATGCCAGACATGTTAGATAGGCTATTCAACTCATTTCTAAGAACACAAACAAGTAGTCTATATGAGCCAAACCATGAGATCTGCCAACATGATACCATGCACTCTTAGAAAAACATATTCGATTCAGAACTCAGTTGCGAGACCAGGATTTCTCGGAGGGGGGGGGGGGGACAAAAATATCGCGAAATATCGGAAGGCACAAAATATCGGTTTCAATTGATATATCAGATAAATATCGATATATCGGTAATTATCCATATTGATCCATATTGGAATGTTCACAGACAGGTTCGGCATTGTTTCCTGAAGAATCAAAACTGCATGGATTCACCATGACTATGAATTGCGCCGAAAATATGTGGGTTTTAATACGTTTAACACTCCCTAACCATTCAGAGAATAATCGTTCTTAAATGTTTCCCTTTCGAGTCCTCTTTCATCATCTTTTTCTATGTGTGGGAAATGCAAACAACCATTTTTGATGAGGGGGCGGCCCCCAGAGCCTGGATCCAACTGAACTATGCAGGCATGCCACATCTCACACATTGAGCGTGAGAATGAGATTCACGCAATTATAGCCCTTCCCTCCCGCTCTCGCCCTGGAACTGTATAGACATGCCACGTCTCACACACTGAGCGGAGACTCACATAATTATGGCCCGTCTCTCTAGCTCCCGCCCTGGAACTGTACAGACATGCCACGCTTCACACATTGAGCGTGAGCGTGAGACTCACACAATTATAGTCCTTCTCTCCCGCTCTCGCCTTGGAACTGTACAGACATGCCACGTCTCAAACATTGAGCGTGAGCATGAGACTCAAACAATTATAGCCCTTCGCCCCTTCCCTCCCGCTCTTATGGCAAGCCGTTTCAACATTTACCTCCCAATTTCATTTAAGTGTAATGCATTTTACTTAAGTGGAATGATATTTTACTTAAGTAGAATTCAACTTTACTTAAGTAGAATGCAATTCTACTCAAGTGGAACCGAATTCCACTTAAGTGAAATTGCCTCCCACTTAAGTGAAATAGACGGCGACAAGACCTATTTCACTTAGGTGGAATATCATTTCACTTTAGTGTAATTGCATTTTACTTAAGTTGAATTGAAGTGGAATTGCATTTTACCAAAGTGGAATTGTATTTTACTTACGTGGAATTGTATTCTGCTTACGTGAAATGTCCTGTCTATTTCACTTAATGGAATTGGATTAGCTAGTTCTTCCAAGGCCCTTATTGGCTAAGCCATTGCGCGCCAATCCAAACTACTTCTGGCTGTCGCGACACATACACGTGGCATGGCAGGGCAAGTGTGGCTTTTACATAGTATTACTATTAGTACTAGTTACATATACTGATTGCAGTGTTGCACAGTGCACACATGCATTCACAATTTTGCATCGGTGCACCATCCATGACCATGATAAGCTTAGCAAGTTAGCATTACTAGAATAGCCTAGCCACGCGTGGAGTCCCGACGTTAGGCCTAGCCTAAACGCTACTTACTTTTTCAGCAATAACATTACAAGTGGCTGCAGCTACAGGCGAAAACGCATTGACGAGGGCGGGAGAACGTTTAGATTCACAGCCTCCAATTATTCCAGCCACAAGCAGAGGTAGGCTAGGCTAAAGTGTATAGGCATAGGCCTGGCCTAACTTAGCCTAGGCTGAATGTAACTTTGTGTTTAGGCCCATCCTAACTTTGGGCACCTAGCCCTAAGTTAGGCATAATGACAACCAAACCTTGGGCTTGGGACTATACACGTTAGGCTTACATGTAAAAGTTAGGCCCACTGGCACTGTGTATGTCGAATGTTGCCTAACTCAGGCTAGCGCTAGCCTAACGTAGTCGTTGAACTCGACTGTAGCTTTTGTCACTAAAATTTAAATTTCAGAATATCATGTTAAAAATTGTCCCATATTCATTCATGATAGACCTTATTAGATATGTCTACTTTAGTACTCACGGGGTCCAAATATCATGGAACGTGCCATTTAAGCCTGTGTGCGTCTCGAAAAATAACTTCATGGACAGAATTTCTAGTTTCTCCTAGGCTAGGCCTACTCAGTTAATTGTGATTAGGCTAGGCTATAATTAGGCCTATATTAGGCTAGCCTAGTCATGAAATAGTTTAGATTTAGTGTGATGATATTTGAAAGAAAGAACCTTAATCAGAAGAAAAATATTGAACTGAATAAAAGTTCACATGATTGTTCGTGTTTGATGCTGCACTGTCCATCCATGATGCAAAACTGGGAGGGGGAATTTGTTTTCATTCCATGTGGTGACTTTTTTTTTAAATAACTGCTGAGGTATCTCTATTAAATATGTCCTTTACTGTGTAGGCTAGTCATTAAACACAAATTCATCACTAGGCCTACATGTGTGAGGCCAAGTGAAAAAATAACATGTTAATCGTCCGGATTTTCTAAAAAGTTGGTGAGGGAGGCCCTTATTATTTGTTATTTCCCTTTTTTTCTTCTTTTCAAGATGGTCGCCATGTCTAAGATGGCCGCCCTAACATATTTGAAGATGGTTTAATGGTGCTGTTTAAGTTTTTAGAGTACAATGTAGATCAACAAATGATTTTATATCACACTGTCCACTTGTCAAGCAAGTTGCCAATATCACAAACAGTATTTTGCAGTTTGAATGACAAGTGATTAGCGAGTGACGCAAATAGAGCGTGGTCCCTCGTGTGCATATACACATACAAAAGTGATGCGGATGTGTATATGTAATGCATACAATGAAAGTATGCAGTGATGACATTTGTCAACTTGAGAGGAAACAGAAATATGTTTAAAAGCAAAGTTAGCAACCAAATGGAAGTTTAATAATTTTGTCATCTGAACAAAAAGTCGGAGCGGGCGGGGACGATCAACATGTTATTTGTTTTACTTGGCCTTATATTTACTAACAAAATTCTGTCATGGACGGACACCGTATCGAATGTCCATCCATGACAATCTAGGGCCTATATATTAAACACCTCTCTAACTAAATGGATTTTTTTTTACCAAACAGGCAAATAAGTGTTTGCAAGCAGTAAGCCCATCACCACAGACACTGAGAGCAGTTTAATTCCAATTACTAGCTTCAATTCGGTTGCATCTTTGGTTAGGGTCCGTCTATGACAAGAAATGTGTCCGTCCATGACAAATGCACAGTTATTAAACCTTTTTACCTGGATATAAATGGATTTTTCCAGAGTTTTTTTCTTATAAGACACAGCGTGGCTGATAGATAGCTTTCAGCTGATTACTTTAGTTTTTTTAAATCAATTAGGACCCTCTGGTTGACCACGTCTCACACATTGAACGTGAGCGTGATACTCCCCCAATTATAGTCCTTCCCTCCCGCTCTCGCCTTGGAACTGTACAGACATGCCACGTCTCACCCATTGAGCGTGAGACTTGCACAAATATAGCCCCTCCCTCCTGCTCTCGCCCTGGAACTGTGCAGACAAGCCACGTCTCACACATTGAGCGGGAGCGTGAGCCTCACGCAATTTTAGCCCTTCCCACCCGCTCTCGCACTAAGGCCATATCTCACCCATGACGCCTAGACTGCTTGCTGATACTAGGTCAGCGTAGGTCAGCATCTTGTACCAGCATGCAGCATTTTCTGTGTGGTATCACGCCTAGGTTTTAAGCAGTGATATATATATCGGCCGGGGCATTTATTGGGGAAAAGGTTCCAGAGGAGCACGCTCCCAACCCCCTTAGAGGGACGACGGTTAAAGAGAAATCTGGCTCTTTCAGAGTTGATCCATGAACTTGACATCTCTGGAGGATACACTATACAATCCCATGTAGCAATCCCATATGGGGCCATGTGGGTTCCATATGGTGTGGGGGGGGGGGGGAATTTTGGGCCCCACCAAATGTTGTACCAAAGATTAAAATGGGGCCATGTGGGCCAGCCCATATACTACCCACGTGTGCCCAGATTTTTCTCATATTGTACCCATATGGGCTAGCCCACAACGTGCCCACATGGAGTCGAACAAGTTATCCACATATGGTACTCACATGGGGCCAGCCCATGCCTTGCCAACATAGACATGTTCACGTGCTCTTCATATGATACCCAAATGATGCCGATTTGGGACAACCCAGGTAGATTCCTATATGGGTCAACCCGTATGGCCCCATATAGGATGAATATGAGTTGGCCCGTGTACACATGGCCCAGATCACCCACATGGGCTTGCTATCTGGGATGCCTTAATATTCTCATTTCAGGAATATGCGTGTAATCATAACCCATACTATAATATGTTCGTTGGCCCATAGCCAGAATCATTTTATTTTCGGAGGTGTTGAGCCTTGGAGAATATCGAACCAATAAGGCAGTTCCATAAAATACATTACCGTTGATGCAGCAGCTCATATCAGTATTAGGCTTGTTATGTTTGTTATGGGTCACATAATTATTACACATTTAGGTCTCGCTATCAGTATAGATCTATACCAACATTATATTTTGGGAGTTGTTGAGTTGCAGCAGATCAAACAAGAGCCGAGGGCTCCGTGATTCCTTGCCTTGCATGTTTTACCTCTGCTGACCTCAGATGACCATTGGCCTAAAACAAGAAGCACCATGTATTAACTATGACACACATGATGTATGAGCTCAATTGAAGTTTGTCCTATTAAGTTATGGTAGTTACAAGGTTTCCAGTGTTTGATCTCAGTTGACCTCAGATGACCTTTGACCTCAACCACAAACAATAGGGACCCTTCCCTAACTATGACAAACATACATATCGTGTATGAGCTAAATTAACGTTTGCCCTATCAAGTTATAGCGGTTACAAGGTGTTTTATATTTGGCCTCAGATGACCTTTGACCTCCACCAAAAACACAAAGACCAATGAACTTACTATGATGAACACACATACTAAGTATGAGCTCAATTGAAGTTTGCCCTATCAAGTTATGGTGGTTCAAAGTTGTTTGTGTTTGACCTCTGTTGACCTCAGGTGTCCTTTATCCTCAACCAAAAACAATGGGGACCAAGTACTAACTATGGTGAACACACATACCAAGTATCAGCTAAATTGAAGCTTGCCCTATCAAGTTACGGTGGTTACAAGGTCTTCACTATTTGACCTATGTTGACCTTAAATGACCTTTGACCTCGACCAAAAACAGTAGGGACCATGTATTCATTACGGGTCATCCACCAGTCAAGTATAAAAATTATCCGACTTTGCATCATTCAGTTATCGTGGTTACAAGCAGGCGTCACATACATACATACATACATACATACATACATACATACATACATACATACATACACATAGATTCCTTTTGCCTCTGGCAAGGAATAAAAAATGGCACCTCCATTCCATAAAATTATAGATATCTGCACACGATACACATAGACGATAAAGTAACTCTGTCTTAAACTATAATTCCAGTAATTAGTGTGTAGAGTTGTTATTGTAGTAAGTATTACAACACCAGTGTAGTAACAATTATAGTTAATTTAATGTATCACACCAGTGTAGTAGCAACTATACTTCTCGTAAAACGTGTTAACAAATTATAATCTGTGATGTTAGTTACTGTGTTAGGGTTAGTTTCGCAGTAGTTACTATATCGGCTATGTGTATCGGCTGATATCTGATAGACAAGTTTATGCTAATTACGTTGGTGTAATCCGTTTCTCCATAGCTGCGATACAGGGGGAAAACCGAAAACCGAAAAAATGGTGTGATCGCCGATTGGTGTGATCGACGGTAGGTGTGATCAACGATAGGTGTGATCGACGAATTGGTGTGATCGTCGATTTGTGTGATTGGTTTGGCTGCGAATTTTTACCCATTGGGCGAGGTGTGATCGAATATTTGACTATTTGGCGAGGTGTGATGATTGATAGGTGTGATCGACGGTAGGTGTGATGGACGATGGTGTGATCGACGATTGGTGTGGTCGACGATTGGGGTGGTCGAGCGATATGTGTAATCGATGATTGGTGCGACTGCGAATTTTCACCCATTTGGCACTCCATAGTAGCTTGTGCTTGGTACTCAGTACTGACACAACGAGGTTGGGTTCTGACATATGCTTTGCTGGGGCGTCAGTGTATCTAAAATCAAGTTGGAGACCGCTTGTATGGTCCTGTGATGCAACCACGTGCGTACGTATGCGTGCCGTATGGCTGTGTGACTGCATCACTATTAACCGTGATGATTAACTGTGGGTTGTCCATCCTGCGCGAGTGTTCCCATCAAGAAGAAATTGCCTGAGAAGGGCGGCATCCAGCATGTGGATATAGAGTGCCTAACACATACACACCGGCTGTGGCCGAGTGGATGGAGGCAATACACATGTTGACGTCTGACAACCGAGAGGATGTGTTCCACCCGTTCTGGGATAGAATCGCATCCGGGCCGTAGTAGTGTGGGGTTTTGATCCAGGTGAAATTCACGGTTCACCCATGCGAAATGGTCTCCCAAATTGAAAAAAAAATCCAAATTGACCAAAAATGTAATTTGGATAGCCACTCGACGTGTATCGTAAGTTAGAAGTGCGCGTTAAATTGAACTTGTCATGTCGGATATTTGATTTATAAACAACACATTCGACACAAATGATAGCAAATAACTTGAAAAGAAGGAATAAACACTACTAAGCGCGCTTTTATTATGATCATGGATATTCGGGTTTTAAGTAGCACATTTGGCGCAATTGAAACCACATGATAAACAGAACGCGCCAAAAAATTGGGTTACCATGTCCGATCTTCGGGTTATGGTCGGCACATTTGGCACAAATGACACTAGATGGTATGCATGGCAAGACGAATTTGATATAGATTGTGAAGCGATCCTTGTTGCTGACGGAATCATAAAATACGCACCGATAAATGTTAGCACTTCTACCCATAGTTTGCAGTCCGTCACTTTAAACACCATAGCACACACACACACATAGGCTATGTATGTTTGAATTTATATTCCACTATGTGTTGATTGCGAGGGATAGGCTATCACTTATAAAAAACAAACACGTGGTCAAGTAAACACTGAAACGAATATGTTTCAAGCTAAACGTGGCGTGCCCCATATATAGCCTACTAGAGAACCGATGGTTCAGACGTTCATACCAGATTATTTGCACTGGAGTTTTCATAAAATCATCCACAATGACCCACAGATGAACTTTGCCCTAAAACTCCTGAACACCCCAAATGAAGCACTACCAAAGTAACATTATGACAAATCCTCAACACTGTACCATAGAATCTGTAGGAGAATAAATAGTCTTAGTATTTTCATATAATGAACCTCAATGACCCACAGATCACATTTGACCCAAAATCCATGAACACCCCAAATGAAGCACTACCAAACTATTATTAGCCTATGACAAACCCTCAACACTGTAGCATTTAATTTTTTAGGAGAAGCAGTTTTAGTGTTTTCATAAAATGACACAAATGACCTATTAATGATCTTTGGCCCAAAATCCATGAACACCCCGAGAAAACACTACTGAAGTATTATTATGACAAACATTCAGCACTGTATCATGGAATCTGTAGAAGACGCACATTTCTGGTATTTTTTTCAATGACCCAAATTTTATTTTATTATGACCCAAATGAAGCACTGTCAATGTATCATTATGACCAACACTGAATACTGTGCCATAGAATCTGTAGGAAAAGAAGTATTTTGAGTGTTTTCATAAAATGACCCCAAATGACCACTAGATGACGTTTGACCCCATATATCTGACCATCACTGATGACCCATCACCCAATGATCATTGTGTCCAGGTTTCATCAAAATCCATCAAAGCATGTATGCATGGCACAGCTTTGAAACAAAGTATAGATAGATAGATAGATAGATAGATAAATAGATAGATAGACGGACACGCAGCACTATGACAATTGCTCACACAAGTATACTGGTATGAGCTAATATACGGAAACCAACAAACAACAGACCGGAAAGTGGAGTGTCACGTACATTTTGAAAAGAAGCCCATCCGAAAGTTCCACACACTATTATGCCAAACTTCGGATAAGGCATCATCCGGTCTGCTGGTCAACATTATGTTGTGTGATACCATGATTTATTGTTTAACACTGCGTGCTGCTAAACGCGCAAGCCACCATTGGATGCATGTTGACTTCAGATTTATTTTACTTGAAGTTGCAAACAGAGAATAAACTGTTAACCAGAAAACAAAGAAGGTTTTACTTGCCTCTTTGCATTTTCATTCTGATATGGCCATTAATTTATTACATGTTTCATGCAACTACATCTAGCTACCTGCTCATAAAACACTGTACTGCTAACTTAATTGGTACCAGTGCAGGACGACAAATTGCCACCATTACAAGTTTGAACAAAATCGGACATATGGGTGCCGATATATGTTCAAGGAATTGCTTCAAAGCCCCACCCACTCATGAATATTAATGAGATTGGCACCAAAATCAATGGGAATGATCTACTTATTATGGGCAATACATGTGCCAATTATGAGATTAATTTACCATGTCACTGCTGAGATAAAGTGGTTACAAGCTTGTGTCACACACAGACACATACAGACAGACACACATACACACATACCCAGGGCAGTAATGACCGCATAGATTACTTTTACCTTCGGCAAGTAAACTATTGCCATATTTGATAAATGATTTAACAATGTACTGAAACAATCGCACCCATATCTTTTCGGTCTCTTTTTAGGGTTATCTGAATGGAAAACAATGAGAGTGCTCCACTACAATCGTACTAGGATAGGCGACTTACTCTTTATCAGCTACGAATTCAGTATTGTGAAGCTTAGTTTCCTGATCGGCATCGCTGACACCGCTCTTCATCGATAGGCAACATATTGCTAGCACAATCAGCCTCACTTTACCGTGTACCATATTGTAGCTCGATCTTGTAGTCTGCTATCTTGTAGGACCCAATATGCAGCTGGAGGTATACCGGTATATGCGATTTCAGCTTTCTATGATCAGTTAAACCAAATCAGTAATCTGCACGATGAAGCTCAAGGCTTCATTTGAATGGCGGAACTGGTAGCTTTAGACGCAATGCTGAACTGGGCCGGCAAAGAACCTCCGTTAACAATGTATGTAGGCTAAGCTTCCGTAACAAAGTTTCAATTCTTCAGCCTGCTATTTCAACGTAGGCTATGTAGGAAATCCAACCGACTGTTCCTGGGAACTGGCTGCCGTTTTATACGCGTGTCGAATAGGGAATAGCGAATCTCTCAATCGGACAAAGATGCGGGTATATTATGCATGTAACGTAGGACTATCCAATGTATATATTACCGTACCAAGCAATGCTAAATAATCCACACTTGCTGGTATTAGTGGTACACAAACGGGAACTATAATGGAACTGATAGAACGCCATGGCGGACATAATGCGGGTTGACGGGTTGTAGTGGGGGTGG
>JAODUJ010059557.1:0-12010 GCA_027564615.1 Psolus chitonoides | reverse complement strand
GTACAGTATTACGTTAACCACTTCACCTATACTGAATTCCGGCTGGAAGGAACCCGTTGATATATCGGATACAAGGATAGTCTCCTATCCCGTGAGGTAAATACAAACATTCACGATAATGCCCGGTACCATAGTAGGTTACTTGTTCATTTAAGCCTGGCAGAGGCTGGCCAATGACCTCAAAATGGCCTTCAGAATCCTCAAAGGTGACGGGTGGGAGAAGGGTGAGGTGGGCAGGCAGGAGAGGGTGCTGGAAAGCGGTGGCTGTGCTAAGCAAAATTGGTGCAGAGGCTGGCCAAAGCTTATTAGTGTCGGTCGGTCGGTCGGTGTAGGTATATGCACTCTCCGAGTGCTGGTGTTTTAATTTAATATGTGTTATGTGTTATCCACTTTCTCCAGTAGTTACTGTATCGTCTATGCGTGTCGGGTAAAAAAAAACCGTCGAAGTTTCGTAATTCGTTCTTACCGTACCTGAGGCAATACACATGTTTAACTCACGAGCCACAGTGTATGATCAGTTACATGCAGCTCTCTGTGCTGTTTAGGTTCTGCTGATGCTCTGTTTTTTCTTGTAGTTTGTTCTTGTCTTGTTTATTTTGTGGTTATGTACTCTCTGCTGTTCTATGCTCTACTGTTGGCGGGAAATCATTTTCGTTTTACCATTTTAAAATGAACAAAGATGTTGTATCTATCTCTCTTCAGTCTACATGCTCGAGGTTTCGTGATTTCAGCCAATCAGATGTCTTTATTTTGTTTTTGTTTTCGTATTCTCGTTCACGTGAAATTTGAGTAACACCAACTGTAGGCGGCGTTTCCTGTATATTGGGATGTTTTGCCTCTTGCATCATGTCAGCACCAGAATGTGCCAATTCCTGCAGCTCTATGGTTATGTGTACGCACAGCTTTATTTGTAGTTCAGTGTTTGAATCGATTGAAAATCACAGATATTACAGCGGATTATATTAGCTGAAAGCCGACCAGGGAAGGATTGTCGTCAACTGACTTCTTTTCATCACCACAACTGACGATTCTAGTCCGAAATTTGACTGGCTATAGGCATAGGCCACTATTTTGTCGAGATTTTCTTGCTTATAAGGATGATAATTTACTTAATGAAATTGGAAAGCTGAAAAATATGTTTTTAAAATTAGTAAACGCAACAGCCTCCTTTAATGTGTTAATAATGACTTATAGTTGAAGCCAATTTGAATCAGTTTAGACAGAGATTTTCTCGGCTTTTGTTCCGTGACCCACGCATACATAAACATCACCACATTAACATAGCCTATAGTAATAAATAAGACACATTCAGCTGGAATCAGAGTATATCTCAGACTTTTGTTATGTGACCCACGCAGGCAAAAATACAACCGCATTAACATACAGTAATAAATAAGACACATCCAGCTGGAATCAGAGTTCATTTCAGACTGTTGTTCCGTGACCCACGCATACGTAAATACCACCACATTAACATACAGTAATAAATAAGATACATTCAGCTGGAATCAGAGTTTATTTCAGACTGTTGTTCTGTGACCAACGCATACATAAACAGCACCGCATTAATGTAGCATAATGAATCAAGACTTTCAGTTTGAAAAAATCGGAATATTCCCAAGTAGAACGGAATAATGAGATAAAAGACAACAAAAATAACGAATTATATCCCTCTGATATCTGCTCATGAATTAGGGTTGGTATTGATATTAGTAGTAAGCTATGATGTCGTGTTAGTTTTCAAGGATGATAAAGCAATTCATCTCAGCCTTCCTTGTCGCATAAAGGTACCGGGTATCAATTGTTAGCAGTTCAAACTGAATCCAGCTTTAAACCAATGGGTTGGCTCAAAATACCGCATGCGCAAGGTAGCCTTTGCCCTACAATAATATGTTAATGACTCAGAGTAATAACTATGATCAATTTAACTCAGAGGTTGGCTCTTGGCTCGAATTATTACCCCATGCACATGTAGAATTAGTCCCCACCCCCTCCCGCCTAAACAAAAAGAAATACATTTTTAATACAATGTTGCTAATTACTAATTAGTTATATTATTCAATCAGTCATGTGCGTAGCAGCCTATATTGAACACTCATTACTTGGCGAAGTTGATATTTCCTCTTTGTCAAAACACATTGAAGTAAAGCATGTAAAGGAGGCCTGTCTAACCACCAATCGATTCCACTATTAGCTATTTTCACGTTAGCTTCGTACTTATCTTATAAGAGACAGGTGACATACCATTATACAGGCATCTCTCTAACATGAGCAGTAGCCTGGCACACCTCTCACACATGGGTAGTCAGTATAATCAAATTGACAGGGTTTCCGAGCTTTGAAACCCATTATGAAGACGCGGTTTACTTATTACACGACTTTCCTCCCCGACATGATTTTCGAAACCCTAGATACGAGGTTTATAACAAACGCTCCTCTCTTTTCATTATTAGCGGTATTGATATGGAGTAGACATAATATCTCCTAATGGAGAGACGAGTAGTCATTGCTTTTATGTTTTTGATGGACACTTCACTTCCATTTATTTCGATCAAGAGGCGTGGTTAATATTTACCACTCCGGCAGCTGGTTATATGACGTCACGGAGAGCCGCTGCTACTGCCTCGCCTCCGTGCGCCGTGTTTATTGCTATGATGCACTGCTCTGATCGAATGAAACAAGTTTCGTGAATCTCACCTGACTCTGATCTGGGAGCACGCCAGTCTACTGCTGGATGCGTATTAGCCAACAATACAAAAACATTGCTGTATTTGATATCATTGTTCATCTTCCAATGATTTGCTGCGCCGGAGTGAAGAATTTTGCAAGCAGGATAGAGTCTGGTTTTTATGTTTTGGAACCTAATTCACGTAAGTTATTACCGTATTTGATTTATGCTTGTGTTTTGTTTTGCAGTGTGGGCAAAATGCTACGAATGCAATCTTATGAAGTAGGAGGTGTGTGAATGAAATATAGCCTTACGGGTGGCTCGTTCAGAGCTATTTGAGACCGACAAGGCATGATATCTAAAAATAGGTAGTCTCTTGTATTTCATTATTGAGTACGGTAGCATATATACAGCATGCTCTGTTTCGGCTGTTTCGAAATAACTAATCAAATATATAGCCAATAGATTATAAGTAAAATAAAACAAAACTGGTCTATGCAAATTTGCACTACTTACGTACATTGTTGCTAACTTTACTGGCGATGATGTTACTACATGGGCAGCTAAGTTTTGTTTACGACCGGTAATTAAACAGAGGATCAAAATGGATCCAGTATGGCATGTTTTTTATTACATATATTCATAGTATTTGTAAACACTCAATTGAAGCCTCAAACTCGAGTTCCGTTCTTTTTGGAATCAGTTTCGCAAAACTATGTCTGATTTACAGTTGATGTTGCCAAGTGGTCTAGCTTGGTTAGGAAGTTTTGCGGAGACAAAATAAAGGCACCGAATAACACCTTCGTATTCTCTAGACCAGGGATTGGTACGGTATCTCATTGATGGGCGCGGGCTAAATGATCGGCTTGTGGTCTGTGGCTGCCTGGTGGGAGGTCTACGCGGAGTGGTGTAGAAAATGTTGTATGAATAAGGGTTTTGACGTAGGCCCAAAATGGTGTAATATTTTCCGACTAGCCTATATAAAATAAATTATAATACTGAAGAATGTGTAAAACCTAAACAGCCCTTCGCAAGCCGGTTTTATCTTAGCAGCGGGCATCTGGTCACGGGCCGTAGGTTACCTACCCGTGCTATAGTCACACAGAAATTGCAAGTCCATGCAGATTGCCTAAACAACTGATATCTGGAAATATATTCAATTTTTGGTGCTGGTGCGGTGCAAAGAAATATGCCAACACATCGTGGAATGCCGATGTTTTCCTACTAGCGGATAAAGGTCTAGGTTCCCCTCAGGGGGGGGGGTCCCACTATCACACCGGCACCTCATGTAGATGTCTTTCGTTGTCCGCCAATTTTAGGCCCTAATGTTTGGCAGGCCTTAGTCATAGTGCTTATACTGTACTTGTTGGATGATACGGGTATGCATGTGGTATTCTGGGACCACAAAGATACAGTTTCATAAGTTTCTATGGTACCGGTAGGAACATCTTATAGCTTTACTTTGTTATGTCTTATAGCTACTTCTTGAATGTAACGTTTGCATTTTTTTTCAATAATGCCAACTTAGTTTAGAGCTTCAGCTCAATGGGATTTATAAAGTTTGTTTCTTCGTCCATGGGTTTACATTCAAACTAACTGGTAGCCGTTCAACCCGACCCTCACCACACAATATATTTTCTGATACATTACAACAAATACCCTCCACATTTGTGCTATACAAGGTTTTGAAACGCGATCGTATTAATGTGTGCTGTAATGTTAGCGCTACCCTTTCTCCACATAACAACTCCCATTAATGTGTTTGATTCAATTAATACTCCCAACTTGTGTATTAATTAATAACATTACCAAGCCGGGCGCCGCTGGTGTGTCAGTCTGAATATATGTCAGAATGGCGAAAAGGCGTGACACATTTTTTCTTCACCGATATAAACCAACCTGAACGAGCTAATTGTCTCGAGGGGCAGGGAGAGAGGGTTTTAGCAGTCGTAACGTAACTACGGGGAAGTGTACACCTGTATGAGCCAATTGTCACGAAGGGCGAGGAGAATGGGTTTTAGCAGTTATAGCGTAACTACGGGAAGTGCACACCTGCATGAGCTAATTGTCACGAGGGGCAGGGAGAGCGGGTTTTAGCAGTTGTAGCGTAACTACGGGGAAATGTACACCTGCATGAGCTGATTGTCACGAGGGGCAGGGAGAGAGGGTTTTAGCAGTTGTAACGTACGGTAACTACGGGGAAGTGTACACCTGCATGAGCTAATTGTCGCGAGGGGCAGGGAGAGGAGGTTTTACTCAGTTGTAGCGTAACTACGGGGAAGTGCATTACCGACAAGTGTACTTATGTACCGACAAATCCACGAATGTACTGATACAACATCTGGATCTGGATTGGTACTGTGTAAACACCCATTTTGTTGGGTTATAAACACGTAGGCGTAGGCTGACAGCAAAATTCAATTAATTCCTAACTTAACGTAAATTTGGTTGGGCTCGGGTGATCAGGTCGCCAATGTCTAAACGTCCAAGTTCAGTCTTGAAACAGTTTATGGATTTGGCGTGTTTTGTTGAGTCAGGTAGTAGATTCCACTCAGGTATGGAGCGCGGGATTAGATCATATTTGTAACAGTCCTTTTTGGTGTGTAAAGGAATGAAAGAAGAACCAGGTGCAGATCCCCTTGTAGACCTCAAACTTGGTTGTGGTTATTTATCATCTTGGAAGGCCACTACAGCTGTTTACAGCTTTATAGAAGAAAGTCAACCGACTGACTGCACGTCTTTCTTCAAGTGGTTTAAGTCCAAGTTTACGTAACATATCAGAGACACTGGCCTCGCGCTAAAAATTACCAGTCATGAACCGGGCAGCTTTGCGTTGAATTCTTTCTAGAATCATCTTCTCCGCTTCCATACCTGCCCCTTTTGTTTAGGCGAGTGGGTAAGGGTTTGGGAGGGGAGGGCAGTGGCGTAACTACGGGGAAGCGCACTACCAACAAGTGTACACATTCAACGGCAAATCCACGAATGTACTGACAAATTATATATTATCCTGCCCCCTGTTTAGGCAGCTAGGTATAGGCTAGTGGGTTTTAGGTACTGCATTGATTGACATCCGTCAACCTTGTTCAATATGTCACCTCTAGGTCTAGATCGATCATTCCCTTCACATTTGTTGTTTTCCAAATGCCCAGCTTGTAGGCGTCAATACAATACCCTGCCTAAAAACATAAAAATGTGAAAGATATAAAATAATGCCAAGAGTTAGAGATGAACATGGACTTTTTATTCGAGAAATGTCAGTTTTTATATTTCTCTCATGATTCTTTTCAAGAAATCAAAGCTGGGGCATGCATGGAGGTGTTCTTTGTTTAAAAAAATCCGTTTTTTAAAGGTCATTTGTTTTAACCGGCAGGTTTATTTTATTTTTTATAAAGTGGCACATCGCACATTTATATCGTTTGTAAGATTACCAGTGATGTCCCTCAGTATAAAATAGTAAACTATTCTTGGTTCTAAGGCAGTTTTATTGTATCTATATATTTATATATATAAGTGGCACATTTATATCGTATGTAAGATTGCCAGTGATGTCCCTCAGTATAAAATAGTAAACTAGTCTTGGTTCTAAGGCAGTTTTATTGTATCGTTATATTTATATATATAAGTGGTACATTGCACATTTATATCGTATGGAAGATTGCCAGTAATGTCCCTCAGTATAGAATAGTGAACTATTCTTGGTTCTAAGACAGTTTTATTGTATCTATATATTTATATATATATAAGTGGTACATTGCACATTTATATCGTATGAAATTTTGCTGGTAATGTTCCTCAGTATAAAATAGTAAACTATTCTTGGTTCTAAGGCAGTTTTATTGTATCGATTTTGTTTAAATGAATGCCAGTATATTTTCGGATTGTTATGAGAGAATTCGAACTAATTAACGTGTGTATTGGAGTGGACTACGAGGTCACTCATGTGCTGTTGGCCTACACCGTACCTACAATATATAAATATAGCCTATCATTTGATGAGATATTTCGTTGCGAGGCCAATGTTGGGTATTGTAGTACTTGTTCGAACAGGTGAAACTTCCAAACGGGATGAAAATCAATCATGAATAATTTGTCGGGACGACAAATTAATTAGTCGATCACTCATTAATTAGGTAAATTGTCAGGTTTAATTACAATTATCTCTTATCTCGTGTGGTCCCTCCACCTGTATATTTTCAACAGTATAAGATAATCCCAATTAAATTTCACCTTACAGGTATATATCATTATGTTTGAAGATTACATTGCTATAGTTCTATCCAAATTAGCTATCACATAATGCAGAAACCGGGTTGTTTATATATATTGGGCGAGAAATGCAAATTTGCCACCGTTTTGATGTCCTTTAGCTACCCTGGTGCCTTTGTCATGCATGGTATGATTTTATTCATCTCACCGGATTATTTAACAGACATTGACCTTAAGCTGCGTTCAGAGTTATAGCCCTCCCATTCTACGCCCATGGCGATGAGAGTGGTTATCATAATTGTCAGTCACTCTCTCGTCTAAGCTCTGTACTTTTATAAGTTTTAGAAAATTGTATTTAATAAATAATGCCCACTTAGTACTCAAAGAGGCTTTGATGATGTGATGTCAGATAAATGTCAATCGAGGCTTCGCGGGAAAATGCGAGGGAGCGTCGGGGATGAAGAAGCAGGGGTTGGCAGGTGATAAAAGTAATCTCTACTTCAAGGGGCCTCCATTTCTGAGAGTAAACTTTAAAGCAAACCAGGTCATTATTTGACCGACACAGAATGGGATGTTCATAACATTTCTACATGGCAGGAAATTTAACGATCGATAAAGCGAGCATGCAAACACCAAATACGTGACTATACTTTTCCCGACTGTCTGACTGTAATCTCTTATTTGTCCTAATAGGACATTTGCGTTGCACGGATTTTTTTCCTAAATCAGCGACCATGTTAGCAGCCATGACTATATAAATGCCACAATAAATCAATTACGCGATTTAATTACTGCTGCAGCCCACAAATTGGGCAGATTTATTGCAGCGCACTGCTAAGGCAAACATCAATTTAAATTTGGACAGTACTAATCCAATTTCATGGCTAAAGTTGGCGAGTGCACAAACAAAATGTCGGTCGTACAGTTCGGCCTGATATATACATAGCCTAGTGGACGTTTTCTGTACAGGTTTTGTCAGTCTTTATACAATGAAGTGTGGATTAAGGGATTTGAGAATTTCGAATTGTTCTACTTTAGCGTTTCTCAACCATTTTGCAAATCAATTTGTAAACAACCCGATTTTCTGCATTCTCTGATAGCTTGTTGGAGAACTAGCAGATATTTGTAACTTAGCCTGACAATTGTTACACAATTAACGAGAGTTTACTAATTATAGAGGGCTTGCATTGACGTCACAGAAGCGTGCAGACAGTGCCCTCCCGGGGGACAAATATAAACAAGGTAACCCATGCGCGCGAGGTCCGAACGTGCGTTCATTGTATTGTGCGTAGACAGTCCGCACCCTCTTCAGTCATTTTTACATTGTCCCCTGGTAGGGCGCTGGTTGCGTACGTGTGACATCATATGCAAGACCTCTATTACCCCATTAATCCGGTTTGACTCTTCATCCTGTGTGAAAGCTCCACCCATGAGTCAGTGTTCGAACTACTAGCCAATAGTGACCTCACAACGAATAACGTCATCAAACTATATCTACGTATATATTGTAGTTACGATGTAGTATAGGGTGTACAACACATGAATGACACACACCACCAAGCTGACATTAAACAAAAAACATACAGTAAAACCTGCTCTAACAAATGATAACGTATGGGCCTACTATTTTATACTGATGACTATTACTGGTATCTTTCCAAACGATAATAAAATAAAACAAAGGATATACTTCCAATAGTATTCACTCATGCTGACGACCTCACTCTCCATCAATCGCTCTGCTTTTCGACTCAACACAGTCGGGCTGATCTTGCTATTGATCGAACATTAGTTGTTAGCCAATTGAATGCTGATTCGGATTCCATCATATACCGGTACTGGGGTTCTGATAACCTGGTCACGTTTAACCAATCTAAGACCCAGAATTTGCTTATTTCTTGTCGTCGGGATTCAAATGTGTCTACTCTCTCTGTGGCTGATCAAATTCTCCCCCAAGCTGCTTCTCTCAACATTCTTTTTATGGAAATTTCTAGTAATCTGTCTCGGAATTCTCGCATTAAGACTATTGCCTCCAAGGCCTCTAAAAAGTTGTTTTTTATATTTCGTGCTAGAAAGTACTTCACCCCACTCCAGCTTCTTCTACTTCACAAGGCCCAAATTCGCCCCTTAATGGAGTGTGGTTGCTATATTTTTGGGTGGTGCTTCGTTTCTTGCCCTTAGTGTCCTTGAGTGACTTCAGAGGAAGACTATTCATCTTATTATTGATGACTCTCTCACCGCCACTCTTCCGACTTTGTCTCACCGTGGGTCGGTGTCCTCTCTATGTCTTCTTTATCGCTACTTTCACGGTCAGTGCTCCTCTGAACTTTGGGGTGCTGTTCCTCCCCTGCATCAGATGACCGGTACTACACGTGCATCTCCGTCTGGTGACCCTTTTCAGTTGCGTATCCCTCACCATCGCACCGAAACTTATGCTCGTTCTTTCTTTCCTTGCACTTCGCGTGCCTGGAATTTGCTCCCTCGGCATGGGTTCCCCCACTTTCAATCTTTAGCTTCCCAAATCTAGGATTACCAAGCTGTATCTTTCTTCTTTTTGCTAGCTCTTTGTGCACGAGGGTTATGGGTTCGCCCTTCCCCGTGTCACTTTGTTAAAAAAATGCAATGATTACCAATGGCAATCAAACAAACAACACCTATATCGAGTGCTTGGGGTTCAAATATGTTAAGTGCAATTTTGGCCATATTGAGTTATTTGCATATTCTTGGATAATTTGGGATGCTCTTTCCAATGCACACATCAGTTAAGTGCTAATAACACATTGTCATGGTGAAAACTGCATGAGAAGTATGTGCAGATTGCCACTTGCCCAAGCTAGTTTGGTGCACACACATGTTAACTGCTTTTATCACAAATGACCAATGCACAAATGTATTAAGTGTGCAGATAACACTTGTGTGCACCAAGACATATGTCATTCACAGTACACTTAACACTGTTATCCTATTCAGTCAATCCGAGTCCATTGTGTCATCAAAAAAGATGTTTTAGTATCTGTATCTGTTTCTGTATACAGATACAAATACCTGACAATATGCAATCAATGAGCAATATACATAAGTGTTACCCAAACTATGACAATTTTAACTGACAAAGTAGGGACTGATGGGAGTATTGTGCAACGTACCGGTACCAGTTCATGGTACACGGTCTCATTTAGAGACTTACAGTACTACGCTAGGCTAGTACTGTAAGTACGCTATAACGTTTATTGTAAGGATTATGCCCCCTCACACCAATTCAAATGTCAGCAAGACAAACAATACCTATAACGTGTATTGTAACGATTACAAATAGCCGTGAAACAAACAACACATATACCGTGTATTGTATTGATTACAAACTGCAGTAAAATAAACAATACCTATAACGTGTATTGTAACGATCACAAATGGCATTAAAACAAACAATACATTTAACGTATATTGTGATGATAACAAATAGCAGTAAAACAACCCTAGCGTGCGCGTGTCACTGTTGCACGCCAGCCAATTTCACAAGATATTTTGTTTGGTTTTACTGCCATATGAAATGGCACTTAAAAAACAAAATCTCCCACAAAAGTGCCCTAATATGGAATTTGGTGCTACATTTGGGTGTCCTCCCCCCCCCTTGAGAATGTTTAAAAAAATGAAGTGCCCTATGATTCAATTCGATTCAATTTGGTTATTTTGGTACTCTATTTGGTGTCCCCTTCCCCTTTTGAGAAATGTTTGAATAATGAAGTGCCCTCAGATGCAATTTGGTACTAATATAAGTAAAGTTATGCTCATGCATGATAACATGGGGCATCCCTCTGTCAAATACTGGGGATACATCCCCCTCCAGGGTATACGCCTATGATGACTATGACACTGAGTTTACATTTTGTAGGCTATTGTCAAAGAGTTGGCAATTTCTGGATTACATGGGATGAAAATTGTTCTCTACACAAACACAATATAGGCCCGTGCCTCCAAATTCATATTCAAACTCTTTTTACCACGGAACTTTACCCCGGAACGTGTTGGGAATAAACCCTTTAACCTGAAGAGCAAACATCAACCGATCATATATATTATAGTACATGGATGGAATGCCTTAGGTTATGAGCATGTAGTGTTATAATTGCGAGTAATGTGTATAGAGAAAGGTCACTTTTTTAGCGCCACTCTGATATGAGATAACAATAATGTAAGGCACAACCTGGGAGTTGTTAACTTTCAAAGATAATGAAGAAAACAGTCCATATGGCTCATATTTGGCTAGAGCTGACAGTTATAGAGGGGCGACGAATCAGGGAAACGAGTCCAATTTAGATCGGTGCTGTTGTGGGAAGAACATTTTTTACATCAAAAATAATTTCCTACTGCCTTTATATTGGGGAAATCCCATATACATGGGTGTTCCGAAGACTGAAACATTTATACATACATAGATGTCTTCTGTTAGTAAACATTACATGTCATTTGCACCAGCTCTTCTTCTATCGATTATCTGTTAAGTTGCTACTATCTGAGTCTAGATGGAATCTTTGTAATTGTAACGAATGAGATGCTGCTTCCAAAACTTGTCAAACCTTCTTTCAAAGTTTTGCACAGTTGTACCATTAACAATATCCTGTGGAAGATTATTCCATGTTTCAACTTTTCTGTGTGTGAAATTATTTTTACGAAGGTTCAATCTTGATCTCAACAAGCTGCCGCTACATGTTCGTTCTATCGTTTCTTTTAAATCAAGTCTTAAACAAAAAATGTCAAAGAGGCTTTTTATTAGTTAGGTATCGTTTTTATTGTATCGCCTTTTATTGTATTTTGTAGAATTGTGCGCTTTATAAATATATAAATGTATGATGATGATGATGAGTATGATGATGATGAGTATGATGATGATGAGTATGATGATGAGTATAATGATGATGATGATTAAGATGATGAGTGTGAGTATGAGTATGATGATGATGAGTATGATGATGGTGATGAGTGTGAGTATGAGAGTGAGTATGAGTATGACGATGATTATTCCATGTTTCAACTTTTCTGTGTGTGAAATTATCTTTAGGAAGGTTCAATCTTGATCTCAACAAGCTGCCGCTACATGTTCGTTCTATCGTTTCTTTTAAATCAAGTCTTAAACAA
>JAODUJ010059446.1:0-12014 GCA_027564615.1 Psolus chitonoides | reverse complement strand
TGAAGGGTGGGGTGGGCACGCAGGAGAGGGGGTGGAAAGCGGTGGCTGTGCTAAGAAAAATTGGTGCAGAGGCTGGCGAAGGCTTATTGGTGTCGGTCGGTGTAGGTATATGCACTCTCCGAGTGCTGGTGTTTTAATTATTACGTGCATCGCAAAGTTGATTTATCCAATCCAAATCATTCAGTTCAGGTTCTCTTGAAGTTCAAAGCATATACTGCTATCCAGCCGACCTCTTCAATACATCTGAATTTGAATGAGAAATTTGACCATAAATCATTTTGGTAACGTTTACACCAGCATTACAAATTCTCGCCAAATGCAGATACAAAAAGACGTTTCACGAGGTCGTGCAATTCTAAAAGCAACAGTACAGTAAACGAATCATTAACATTAAGCCCGAAGCTGCAACTTTCCTAGTTAATCCTCAATGAATACTACTTTCCATTGAAGTTTTGTCTCTATGTTGATGTAAAATATAGTATCCTCGCAAGTAATAAACCTATTTATTTTTGGAGAATGATACCTTGCAGGCATATAACTGGTCCATCCATTATGTGTCAGCTTATCTTTTACCGTAATTCGTAAGAGCAATAGTACCTGTAGTTAGTTCAGAAGCCGGTAGGACAGAGGATATTGGTTTAATGCGAGAGATGCTAGCGGGTGCTTTGAAAATCGTTCCCTGTTAAGTATATTATGGGAAACTCGAAATTTAAATTGAAATTTAAAGGCAATTCAAAGCACGAATTAGGTAGTATTAGGTTTACTAAAACATGATTTGCTCCAGTCACAAAATCATGTTCAAAACTGGCCATTTTCTCACGTGCATAATACAGAAATCCTCGTCATCATGACAATTTTAATTAATTTATAGGAGTTTATCGAATAAAAATTTATAAATCTTGATGGAAAATCGAAATGAGGTGCTAGGTCGCCTCAATGTTCGAAATAGTTGATGTACTGCAATACGACAGAGATAACGCATTCAGGATGAATCTATGATAGATTGTAGATTGTAGTATGTGCAAAATCATCTGAGAATGAATCTAAAACTTTAGACAGTTAGATATGGGCCTACTTATATTGGAAATATAGATTTTGAAATCGTTTTTATTACGGGCAAACACTGTCTGTTTCTTTGAAGGGGCTCAGTGAGTTTGCATTTCAGTAGAGATCATTCAATATCATCAGATAATATCAAAACTAAATTCACTTTCAGAAAATATTACTGCGCAAAGAAGTTATGAACGTTGCATTGTTTGAAATTATCACAGAACACTATTGTTTCATTTAGATCGGGTTGACAATTTGGCAAAAAAAAACCTAACTAAACGCATTTTATCAAATCTTTTCAACAGTTAGAATATTTTTTGTTAATGAGGGTAGATGTCATTCATTAAAGAATGAGGGTTATAAAATTCTTAACTATATCCGGTAAGTGGACATGGATTCAGAATATACCTAATTCGGTTAGTTGGTTTATCAGTGTTTTAATTATATAGGTTGATATGGCTTGAAGTGTATCATCAGATGAATGGATAAATGGAAACATGAACTCTACGAATTACTTTCAAAAATAGGAATAACAAATTTAAACAACAGTCAAGAAGTTTCAAGCTCTTAAGAAAATGTACGGTACGTGGTACGATCCGAATTTTCTCAAACAAAATACTGAATCTTAAAAAAGAAATGTGATGTCTAGAAGTTCTTCGATATTGCAGCCATTACTTTTCATTTCTTTCTCCCTCCTTAACTAAACTCAACCTCAAAAGTTTGCTTCTTCGACTTGATACTACAAATTTTACAAGATGTGATGTCTAGAAGTTCTTTGATAATGCAGCCATTACTTTGCCTTTCTTTCTCCCTCCTCAACTGAACCTAACCTCAGAAGTTTGCTTCTTCGACTTGATATTACAAATTTTACAAAATGTGATGTCTAGAAGTTCTTCGATATTGCAGCCATTACTTTGCCTCTCTTTCTCCCTCCTCAACTAAACCTAACCTCAAAAGTTTGCTTCTTCGACTCGATACTACAAATCTTACACACACTCCTTCTCGCTTCTTGCGTCCCACAACAAGTAATTTCCTTGTCTGTTAAATTACCTTGGTGAATTGTGGAATTGAAACTTAATAATCGTGAACTTTACTCAATTTGACATTCATTCTACAGAATAAAAGGATACCAATGTCCTACAGCGTGAGCAATCGTGTTGTTATTTCGTGGCCGCATCTCCAAAACAACGCCCGTTTTATACTTATCTCTTCTTTGTCTTTAACAATTAACAAACGTTATAACTCCTGCGTGTAACCAAATATTTCGACTGTTTTAATGATCTACATCTGTTTATAAATCTAAGATATTCTATTCAGTGAGTGGGAAATGTTCATTCATTTGAAAATCCATTCTTTCGCCCACAATAATTTCACCCATAGATACATAAGTATGTGTTGGTCAAAGTACCATACATAACATCAAATAAAATGACCATACTACAGATTTTGAAAGTGTTGGTATACATAGCAGAGAAACAGTAATATTAGCTATAAATCTAGAACGCAACATCGCGCTCCGATCCCACGTGAATTTGGTTATCGGAACATGAAATGAAGCAAGCAAATACCCTTTTGAAAAAGGTTAGGTTTTACGACTTCTGGCGTATTCCCGATAGGCTCCAAACTTGTAAACACGAATCCTGACGTGAAACATTAAATCCCATCTCGACTTCACGTCTGACACAAAGGCATTGCTCATTAGTTTCCATACACCAATATAAATCTTGTCCACAAAGATTCTTTGTGAGCATTATCCTGTTTGGATCACTTCGAGGTGACATGAACTAAAGATATCTGAAATCTGCCTTTAATAAGATATAAATCAACACTAGTTAGAAATTCATCACTACACTTGAATGCATAGTCACAAGTGAAGAAAGATAAAGAAGTTAACGAAAGACAAATATTCTATAGGATTAGGTTGTCAGAGTAGGAGAGCCAGTATTTCTCCCAATAATTTTATAACCTTTTTCTTCTTAGAATGAATTTTTGCAGATTTGTTTTAAACATGTTGAGGCTCCCTTTTAACTGAAGGAATAAGTGAACATTTTCCGCAATTAGAAATATAACGTTTTATTGGGATAAAAATCAATCTAAACGCACGTGCAAATTCACCACCAAAAGGACAACAGAAACATTCAAGACTATTACTTTTAGGTAAAATTTATGGAAACATTCCGACGTACGATCGCATAATCCGTTGTCATTTATCTTATAATCGTTTGGGGAGAATAAAACCACGCCCTTTGAAATTGGATTAACACCGTGTAATATGAGAGAAACATGTGATGAACATCTTCCCCAAATGGGGACAAATATTATCCAAAAGTATTCTCTTCAGTTCTCAAGATATTTCAATTTGAAACTTAATCAAGAGGTTGCCGTGATTTTTTTTAAATGCATAAATTGATTTCAACACACTTTGTAGCCTATGATGCACTCCGGTAATTTACTACAGGACGTGTGCCATGTACGGATACCTCCGGAAACGTCGCATTTCAGTTTGTTGGGGTATAGAATGTCAAAAGTATTACCAGAAATGATCTGCACGACACCAACATTTGAGTGTAATTACATAAATTATAGGAAAAATACCATAAGGAGATGAACCGAATAGACCAAATAGAAGCGCGTTTGTTTCGAACATCAATCAAATGATATAATCCTATATCCTTTGATTTAGCGTGGCCGTAAGGTATGAGTATCTTATTAGGTCTACCTGAATATGAACTGCAATCCTTGGGCTGCTTTATTAAAACTAATGTGATGATAAACAGGAGACGAGCATATATATTTAACCTAGAGAGGCAGCATTTACACAGTGACGTAGGTTTCTCTTTTGTGGGTGTATATTATGTGAAAAGTAACATGTTACCCTAAGTTGTATATGTATCTGAATGAGTATCTGATTTAGATGAGGAAATTTTTACGTCCAAATTGATCCATTTTCTGCACATTCTCTATATATATTTTACTTTCTATGTGTTTACGCTTATTGTGTTTCTTCTTAGTTTAATTGTTCTATATTGGGGTTCACTTTAAGCGATATTTTGGGACTTTTTTATTCGTTGTGACTATTTACCCGGTTATTGGGTAAATAGCGATGGCGTACTTACTTATTTACCCGATCACGATGAGAGAGAGCTGAGACTGCATCGTAGCCTAGCTCTAGGAAAACAATTAGGCTACGCCGAATCGCGCGAAGCGTGAGATAATGTTTTGCTTTCCTAAATGTTAACAATTATTTGCTTATCTTAGTGAGTTGAAGGGTTAGGGTTAAACAAAATATGCGACACTATAGGCTTTGTGGGCTACCAAACATACTTTGAAGAGTAAAGGCATATACGTTGATCATATTTTCAAAACACATATTTTCCCTTTTTCCCAATCACTGATATTCGTTAGTAAGTTCCATTTAAAAGTGCTCCCTCCAGCCCCCCCCCCCCCCCCATTGTGTTGGAGCCTCTACCTTGAATCGGGCAGGAGTCATCTAAATTATGCCAGAAATGACTAGGCCTATATCATTTTACTGACCCACTCTTATATAAACAAGGAGCATACGTTGGCCTCACATTCCTGTACACCCAACCGCACCCAGAATCCCTGAAAATTTGATAGAGCAGGTTGCGCTTTTACCCTAAGATATTTGTAGAACCGTCCCCCCCCCCTTCCCGAATTAGAGCATCACTATAAGTATAACACGTGTGAGCAGGCGATTAAGTAGGGCGTTTGTACTTATCACCCCAGCCCACGATCGGGCGAATAATTAGTTCAGCTGCGCTAATTTAACCGATGATCGGGCAAATAAGCAGAACAACTTTGTTTATTTACCCGATGATCGGGCAAATAAGCAGGACAACTGTGCTTATATTTACCCGATGATCAGGCAAATAAGTAGGACAACTGTGGTTATTTACCCGATGATCGAGCAAATAAGCAGGACGACTGTGCTTATTTACCCGACGATTGGGTAAATAGGGGCCACTTTTTTATTTTGTATGGTTTTTGTATCACTAGGTATTTACTTTCTTATCACAATTTATTAGGAAACGCTTCGACATTTTTGGGGGTAATTTAGAGATATATAAATGTCGTATTCATTTCTATTATTATTACAAAAAATAATAGGGGATATACCGGTACGGCATCTCGTTTTGAATATTTTCCTGGCGTATGCATTGATTACCAACGTATAAAACTGAGCTATTGACATTTGACGGCCATTTTAGATATCCTAATTTTTCTGCATTTCGAAATCACGTATATTTCGAGCCCCCCCCCCTCTTCTTTTGGCGATCCATGAAATAAAAAAATAACAAATTAGAATTAAATGAAAAAAGAGGACTAGTAATTTAAATTCGGATTTAAAGCTGTTTTTTAGACATAGTTTTCTATACGGGGTGGAGTTAGGTATATATTTATGAACATTAATTGGCTACACATCCCATTTACAATGCAAAACCACAAGTTTAGCGTGCCTCGCGCGCAGCACTTCCGTGTATTCTCGACTCCCCGTACTCGCCCAAATCAACTGTACAGTAGAAGTACGGTTACCGTACCATTATTATTCCCTTCAAGATAACATGCGGCTGAAGAAATCAATATAAGGCTGTGTCTACCGTAATTTATAGGAGTCTACATAACCGTCACCATGACTTGTTATTTCCGTGAAAATGGGAATCGGGACACTCTTTATATTTTCGCTCTCAGTCGTCATCACTACTCTCACTGTCATGGAGCAACAGTACGTAAACTATGGGTCGCGCCCCAAAAGTGGGTCGCAAAAAATTCAGGTGTTCCGTCAAACTTTGTCAGAAGCGTTAAAACTTATCGGTACATATTTTAGGACTGTATTAGCAACAAAGATTGCTTCACAATATATCGAAGTTGTCTTTCCATACCATCAAACAGATCTGGTGTAATTTGTGTCAAATGTGCTGTAACCCAGTTGTTTTTTTTGCACGTTCCGTTGCTCTTGCTCGTCTTGTAAGGTGGTCTCCCTTGCGCTAAATGTGCTGTTTACAACCCGAAGATCAAACGAGATAATAAAAAAAATTGCACACTTAGTAGTGTTTATTCCTTTTGGTCATGTCATCGCACACATCAGCCTTGTGTTTGTTTCTCTATGTCTTGTCATGTCGCATTCTTTGTTCCGAATGTCCCGGTCATAACCAGCCCGAGCATATGACAAACCCATTGTTTGTGCACGCAACGCGCAGTAATGTTATTCTCTAAAAAAACATTGCCATACGGTGATATCACCTGTGCCGAAGATTGAACATAATAAAATGCCCGCATCATTTCTTTTGTTTTATTTGTGACATTACCACTGCAGCAGGGGCTTCACTGAATCGACCGGCTATCGGCGGGTGGGTCGCTGTCGATTGCTGACATTTTTATTGGGTCACCGGTCTCAAAGTTTGCTGACCGCTGTCATAGAGTGTTCCCTGTACCATGTAAGCTCATGTTACCAATTAAAGGTATACCAAAAATACCCAGTAGATACCGTTGTGACATAAGTGAGATACTTTTCGCACGCTTCGCGTGCAGTGTTGCTTCTCTCTGTTTCCTCGTCGTGTTGTAATTACTAAGCGCTGGCTACATAATCCCAACAGCTACCAGTTTCCTATAACAATTATGTAAGGACTAAACATTCTTTCATCATCGAGCACATTCCACAATGTGAATAGACTAAGCCAGTTTTTGCAAACAAAGCACATGTAGAGGCTCCAATTTTCGCGCGCTCAGCGCCAGGTAGGCTCTCTGTTGTTCTGACATGTTGTCTGTTTCAAAATGTAGGCCTATATATCACCCGTTTTGTTGAAGTTACCTGCGAAGTAAAACGTTGACTTATACCGATATGCATAGCTTAATTGGGCTCTGGCGGAGTGCAAATGACACACTTTTACATTATTGGACCCCCCCCCCTCTTCGAGCAATTGTGTTGCAATTATTTTGACCTTTGCGACATATAGACCATGAATATATTCTACTAATTGGTTGCGGGCTTGCGGCCGTGAATCTTCACATATCACTGTAAAATACGTTTCGAGTTCAACGGAGTACATCGCTAGTAGCAAATTTGTTTTTCCTATGCATGATAGCTTCAATTAATTTACTTAATTTACGTACGTTAGATTATGTGATTCCATACTGTGCCATAGCATACATCATTCTATGGGCTGTTTCCAATCATTAGGGTCCACCATTAAATACGGGCTCCAAATGTAAGGTCTTCAAATGCGGGAATCGAGGAATTATAGCCTTATTGAACAGCCATTAATCTAAGATGATGAAAGCTAGTTTTTGTTTTTAATCATTCTGAAATTACTTTGTAACAATGCTTGTGATCACAGACTATAATTTGTTACGAAGTAGGTTTTGTGTATGATATGAGTTTAACGCCATTTGTAACATGCCTGCCAAATAATTATAGCCAATACATCGTCTTATTAGTACATTTCATAAAATCACATGACTTGTCCCATTTTCACGTTCCAGTGTAACATCTTTATTTTACATTTTACATATCTTCTTTTCCATTAGTTAATTTCAAGGTTGCAATATTTTTGTACTACCACGAATTCATTCAGCATTGGAAAATAAATATTACATTTACATACCAACAGTGATTATGCCCATAACAGTAATATAATTCAGTGATATTTATATTCATTATAACCGTTTTATTATTCCTCGGAATGCGATAGCCCAATTTCATATTTTTACGTCGCGAATAGGAACAATAAATCCCAATGGGCTTGTTTCCACAACACTTGATAGGAGATGCCATGACGACGATGAAACTAGTAATAATGCATGGAGTGAAATACTGATTATCCATTGCGCAGTTATTAACGCATTGGGCGCTATAGGTGGATTATTCTGTTTTGAACAAAGACGCAAAGAAAATGATAATGAGAAATGATTGGCCCTCTGTACTTTACAAGAAATATCAAAGCAGATTCAATAAATATCTCTCTCTTTTTCTGTTTTTTGTTGTTGCAAAAGACCTTTTTATGAAAATTAATTATTTGAAGCTATGTTATGAGAATAAGAATTTAAGAATTATGTTTATAATAAAATTGAAAATAGTGAAATAAACTATGTTTATATGTTGCACAGAAATCATTGCACTCTGGATTTTTCTTCAGACGCGTGTATTCAGCCCAATATTATGTCATGGATATGCTAATATTGTAAAACATAATATCACCGACAAAGCGACAAGAAGACGCAAAAATTATTACTAGCAGACCTAATATATTCCAAACATAATTTCACCATTAAATAAAATTCCTGCAGCCTTTAGTCAGTTAGTAATTTAACAGAGGTTAGACAGTGTTATACCCGTGGAAAACCTCACTAAATAATCTGGTTCCATTCAAGAAAAACGTTTATTTCAAACTGAACATGTAGTGGGTTTTCAGTGTCATTCTGACATAAAGAAATGCATAAACACTCCAGTGTTTAATTGTACTAATAGAAATCTCATCAATTTGACAGCTTTAGCCTTCAAAACATGTTTGTTGAAGGCATTTGCAAGTCATCAACTCCTGCTGTTGTGATAGAATATTCTGAGCTTTAATAATAAAGAAGTGATCACAGTGAAAATGAACTGCTCTTCACCCGGTGGCAAATACGACAAACAGGCTAATGCCTGGCTGTCGCGAGCAATATACATTGCATTTTCAGTCCGATGTAAAATTCAGCATTCGTTGTCAACCGAGAGAACTAGAAGATCAATCTGGTAATGCATGAACAAATTAAAATCGTTCTTTTCGTTCTTTCAATAGTTTAAGTTTTTTCTGGTTGTACTGTTTTAAAATTTTCCGAGCCGTAGTTTTTGAAGGAAATCTCTCAATTGTTGACAGGACACAAACAATAATATAAAAAAATGGCCCCTGTACTGTATGTGTAGATCGAGATAGAGTAGTTCCTCTTTTTTACATAATAACACCTATTCCAAACAGAACTATCAGGTATTTGAGCAATTAACTCAAAAATAAATAAATGTTTGTTGCCTAACTTTCTATTGATGCGAACAACGATTTGTTAAACTAAATTGTCCTTGAACATAAAAGGATGATTTTGATTCGATATTTGGAAAAACAATAATGAATAATACATATCCTCATCATCGTAAATACTCTATGGTGAGGTGGGAGGGCATATCGCCAATCACATTTATCAGACAGGCATCAAAAATATTCTTGATAATAACACTTATTCATTAGATAAGCATACTAGTAATTGTCCCTCATCGAAGTAAACGGCATCCGGATCAGTGTCCTGTTTGATGACCAGGTGAACTATTTTCTCTGGATGAATCACCAGGTGATAGGGTTTTGAACTGTTGAAACATCGGCTTCGGTGGAAAAACTGCAAACAGGACAAGGCCATCTGCATACCTTAATTCTTCCACTGTGCGGTTACCCTACTCATCTGAAAACCCTATACAATCTTTTAATCAAGTATGATTTTTGTTATCCAGTATATTCCTCTTTTATAACAATGACAAAATGGAATGATCTTTATCAGTTTGTATGGCTGTAATCTGTCGAAGGTGTCATTCCTCTTAATCAAATTGCATCTCCATATCTATTTTTCCAAAATATTGTGATTTTGCTCATGGCAAGGACGGACCTTTTCGCTTAATAGCAAACATCTGATAAAATTTACGGTCGGAATAACAAGTTAACAGCTAAAACCCAAGCCTCTTGATAATCATAAAACAATATTGTTTAATATATTGCATGAGATGGCATCGCTATCACATTTTTAAGTACCTAATATATGTTATAATATTGTTTGAATACGTATACACTATTGATTGAGATCTCCCTTTACTACTCGTGGAAACCAAGCGGGAAAAGAGTAAGGTTTAATCTGTTATAATAGTTTCTGGATTAGAACTGCAGCAGGGGTAATAACTGCAGGTGGCAACGTTGTCTTTTTTAAGAGACTAGAACTTGGGCTAAGAGGGTATCAAGAAAACTTGAGCCGCTAATTACATTACTCTTCTACTAATTTCAAAGCAAAGAGAACTGGACACTTTGGTGATCAATCCTCAATTCTTCGATCATCACCATTATGTGATATTATTATAAAAGCTCAAGCTCTTGATACATTTGCGTGGTGGACATTCAAAATGACCTTCAGCTATAGCCTGATGTCATCTTCCCCAAGGCTCCACTTGTCGCATTTCAAACTGTCTCGTTTAGTACTTCAGTCATTCCGTAATCGAAGTTGCTTTATGGTCACCAGTCATTACCCACGAGTGTCCCAATATTCCAGCAGCATATTGTCAACGTCGTTTTGACTTGATTAATAACCAAATCGAGTTCATGGCTTCCGTGATGCTTTTACCAACAACCGACATATTGATCCCAGTGTTCATCATCTCATCTGAAGCCATCTACATAAGAGACTTCATAGGACAATGGTCACACTTCTGTTTGTCTCGTGAGGTACTTGAATTATTCCGCAACTAGAGCTGTTTTAGTGCTAGCAGTTTTTACCCATCAAACCATCCTTTTTCATCCGGGCTTGAAATTGGTTATTTAATACTTCAATTTGTGCTGTATAGTGATGAGATATCTTGGAGAGCCTATATTCGCATACTACTCGGAGTTAATTAATAGCTCATGCCAAACGCTTCTGTTTCTACGTGGTGATAATCCATATGGGAAATTGCCGCCTTCTTAAAAAAAATATGAGGGGCAAATTGTTGCGAAATCTGGTACGGGAGAAAAAGTCACAACCGAAAACGCAAATTGACAACTGGGGGGGGGGGGGCTAAAATTAAACTAATAGGTACAAAACGTCATTTGAAAGTTGCAAAATGCAACATTGGTCTCATATCTATAACAGTTCTTAAGATAGGGGAACGGGACAACAATTTTCTTCTGTTGAACTTGCCTAACTTCGATCAAACCACTAACAAATACTTTTAGAAACATCTACATATGTTAGACATCTAGCATGACTTACAAATTTGGCCCCGACTCCATTCAATACCTATTTAATTTTCGTGAAACACATTCACACACGGAACCAAATAACCCAATTTGGCACATATGCTGTAGGTTTTTATCTAACCGCTAAACAAATTTTTTTTTAAACATCTACATACGTTAGACATCTAGCATGACTTTCAAATTTGGCCAACCTCCATTCAGTTTTGCCTACATATTTGATTGAACTATTATTACAACGAATTTTCTAATCATAGTATCAAGGGAACATGGAGAAAAATAACCAATATCTTATGGCAATATTTGTAATACTTCTTGTATTAATGAACTGAATTATAATGGTAACTCCGTATGTGACATGACTGAAATTTGTAATATGTTTAATGATTATTTTTAGATAATAGTTTTACTAATACCACTTATCCTTCTACTTCTGGTATTATTGACGAATTATCAGATCATTATCCCACATATTATTTTACTGAATATAAGCTATAGCCATAGCAGCGTCTTCGGGTAAAAGGGATAGTTCAACAAAGTTATACCGTAAATTAACCCAAAGTAGCATAACATCATTTCAACAGGATCTTTCACAGGTGGTCTGGACTGCAGTTCTCAACAGTAATGATTCTAATTCTGCCTAAAAAATAAAAAAATAAATCGATAATATTAAGAAGAGCTGGTGTACCACAGGCATCCTGAATTCGAGTCGTACAAAAAATAGGTTATACAAAAAATATAAACGCCATCCTTCTCATGAGAACAAAATAGAGTATGATAGATAGATTCAGAAATAAACTTACAGCTGTTATACGCATCACTGATTTAAACTATTATAACAACGAATTTTCTAATGAGAGTGTTATTTTATTTTTATTTTATTTAATGCATTTATAAAGCGTCATAACTGAAATGATATTCTATGGCGCTGTACAAGAGTAAACAAAGACAAAGTGAAAGCATAGAATAGAAAGATACAAGTAAACA
>JAODUJ010059335.1:0-12016 GCA_027564615.1 Psolus chitonoides | reverse complement strand
AGTGAAGAAATTGATAAACTATGTGCCAGTATGACATATATATAATATATATATGTCTAATTTGTTACCTTTTTACCTTAGTTGTCATTCAACCAGTGAAGAAATTGATATATGTGTGCAAGAATGGCATATAGGCCTAATTTGTTACCTTTCCTCTCCAGCGTAGGATTGACCTAATCCTGAAAAGGATGGCTCAATTTGTTACTTCCTGAGTTCGATCAACCAGTGAAATAATTCGCAATTAATTTCGTACAAATGTGTCAATGGGGCAATTTTGCACGAAATCTACTCCCGGTGTTGATTCAAATATTACGCCGATGTGGACAGTGATTTGCAACTAATTCAACCTTACTCAGGAGTAATGAACACCGCATATACCTTGCATAACGCAAGGGCGTGATACAAGAGGTCTGTATCATATTAATACAATATTTAACCTAGGTTAACCTAGATTAAACCCAAATTAGTAAAGAAACCAAAACGAGAAGTTATCGTCTATGCTAAAGCAAACTACCAGAATATATTTACAGACATCAGCACCCTCAATAGCTTACTGATGATGTTATTATGAACTCTGGTATTGACAGTCTTTATTCTATGTTTACTAGCACAATACAGAAATTCATGGATAGAAATATTCCTCACAAAAAGAGCTCCTCTGAACTTAGTTTACCATGGGTCAATGCATCGATTAAGAGAAGTATTAGGAAGAAGCGAAAGCTGTACAACCGTGCCAGAAAGATGAGCGATTTTTCCATTTGGGACGAATTTAGGCTTCTCCAAAGAAAGGTTGACAGGCAGATGAGAAATCTTCACCGCAATTATGTGCATGACATATGTAAAGTTTTAGAAAGCGAAAGCACTAAGCCCTTATGGAACTACGTGAAAGCTATACGGCGTGAGGTATTTGGTATCTCCCCATTATCACCTATGGAAAGAATATTCTCTCGTGCTAAGAATAAAGCAGAAACACTTAGAAGTCAGAAGTCATTGTCTACTGGAACCTTACCAACGAACTGGCTCAACGCCAATGTCACACCAATCCATGAGAAAGGAGACAGGACCTTGCGATCCAACTACCGTCCAGTGTCACTTACATGTATTGCATGCTAACAGCTGGAACATATTATACATAGTCATATTATGGACCACCTAGAGGAATTCTCACGTCTGTGACAGACAGCATGGCTTTAGGAGTAGTAGGTCATGCGAAACAGTTATCCGGTCTTGTTAACGACCTAGCTCAGATTTTGGATGCAAAGGATCAAGTCGATCTTTGCGTAATGGATCTTAGCAAGGCTTTCGATATGGTACCACACAAAGGCTTTTAGCGAAACTTAATTACCTTGGCATCCGAGGTTCTACCAAAAATTGGATTGAAAGGGTTTTTTAACTAAAAGACATCAGAAAGTTTTATTTGATGGGCAGTCCTCATCTGGGAACAATTTTGAGCCCACTGCTTTTTTTATCATACAGAAATAACCTTCCACCTGTGTCACATCCGAGACTTTTTGCAGACGATTTTATCCTCTACAGACCCGTGAATTCTTCAAATGACTGGGATATCCTCCAACAAGATATTAACTCTTTGTGTAAGTGGGAGTCCTCCTGGCGGATGAAATTTAACATCTCTAAGTGCAAATGAAACCGGCCGTCCTTTCCAGCTAGAATTCCGGTTTTTATATGATAGATCGTCCAGACCATACCAGACCCTGTTACTCTTCTGTCTTCCTATGTCCTACCCGTGACATTCACCTATATAAATTACAAGGAGGTACTGTGGATGAAAATAATCAGGAAGACGCAGGAGATATTGATGCATTCACTGACCTAGGAATCGGTGATGGACCATTCAGCCCAAGATGTTAAAGTTGCAGAGTAATAATCTGACTGAATTAAAATGCTGTGGCGAGGATGGAATCACACCTGAAGTAGTCATACTTTGTGCTCTAGATTTTGTAATCAGACACTTCTGGGTGAAAACCAGATCTGTGGTCTATTGGCAACGTAATCTCGATTCCCAAGAGTGGCAACTTAAGCGTCCCCAGCAACTACAAAGGTATCAGCTTGACTTCGATAGCATCCAAGCTATTCAACTAATTGATCTTTAAACCTTCAGGACACGACACCAGTTTCACAGTGGGGACTTGACGGGACAATGGCTGAAAGGGAGCTTAAGCCAGCCCTATTGTCGGCCGCATTCCGGCCGCGTCACGACCCAGCTGAGTGCCTTAGCATCCTCCGCTCGACATTCGCGGTCGAAACGCACAGTGACGAGGTCAAAAAAAGCTCCCGGTTTTTCCCGATGCCAATCTTTTGCCCACGTAGTCAATTGTGTAGTCAATTTTATAAACCAAAATCATGATGGCCAAGAATAAATATTTTACACAACTGCGCAGACTAGAAGATCGATCTAGACAGAAGCTCTGATCAGCTATTTCATTTGTTTTGTTTATATATTAGACTGTCGTTGGTATTTTTTTTCATGAATCTTCAAAGCGATTCCAATTATTGACCATTTCCTCTGTATTTTTTTGCGAGAGTGTCGTAGAAATCTCCAGACCAAGGAACGCATAATGGTCACTTAATAAAGTAAGGTCTAGCACTACACGCTCTACGGTACAGTTAACATGTGTATCAAAGAAAATCACAAGACCCCAACGCCCTTCTCCACGTTCTCTATCATTTACACATTTGCTGGTTGTCAATACTAGGTATTTTCTTTCATTAAGGGGTGGAAGATTGTCAACTGGTTTCCCGTCTTCTTGAGAAGTATCCCAAGATCCATAGTACTGTAGTGGAGCCTAACAACGACCACGTTCACAAATACCAGTCGTTAGTTTCCTCCAAAGATGACCTCAGCAAAGTGGACTGGGAGTGGCGGCAGCAGACATGGAATGAATATCTCACCCACCGAAGAAGGGAGGATAAAGCTAGCAAGTTCCACCTCATAACGACTATACATTCCATATACTACTTTACCAATGACTTAGAGCGTACAATTTACGAGATGCTGGAATGCCTTCATGACGATGGGATACTAATAATTTTGCTAATGACTGCAGGTGGGTTAATGATATGTTTGGTCCTTAGTCATTCTAACTTGTTAGAGTACCTTGGCTGGCATGGGAAGTGCAGGTGGGTTATTGGTAGGATTGGCCGAAATAACAATTGTTGGGCGCCACGTACGTACCTCATGTTGGCGTCCCCAGCTTATAATAAAGACAACAATCCACAGAGCTGCAGAGTTGCAGATCGCATTGCAATGCGACGATTCCGTTGAATTCGTATTTGTAGGCAAGGATGGAACGATTTCTAAAATGGGGGAAATGAATGAATACCTCGTTTTCAGAATATGTATAGCTTCTCTATATAGTTATTGGTTATCTTTCTTCAAGCAAACAGACGACCTACGTCTTGCTTTTCATATAGCTGATACCAAAGTGCTTTGCTGGTGTGAGATACTGTGATCATACCAAGTCTATATCTATCCTTCTATCCTACCTATCTGTTCACAATTGTTCAAATTGGTTTTACGCTTACATACTTAGATGGATTTTGATGACACTTGGACACAACGATCTATGAATGCTGGTCCATTGAATTTGATCGGAGGGTTGGGGGGGGGGGGGTCAAAGATCATCCAGGGGTCATTATTAAGAAAACACTCCAAAGCCTTCTTCCACAGACTACATCGTACACTGTTGAGAGTTGGTCGTAATGATTCTTCAGTAGGCTTCAAGTTTAAAGTATTGTTCAAGGATTTCGGGTTGGAGGTCATTTAAGGTCAACATGGGTGGAACGCTGAAAAACTTACTGATTGAGCTCACAATTGTTATACGAGTTCCTCCTAAAGCAATAGGCCTACCTGTCGTTCTGGTTTTAGTTGAAAGGATGAGGCGACGGGGGTCAAACACTGGAATCACTATAAAACGGTCTAACTTCACGTTGCCAACTTGGAATCAGCTCATACTTGGTATGCAGGTTCCTATTAATGTGTTTATGAATTCTGTTATTTTTGCTGCTGGTTAAAGCTCATCTGAGGTCAACGGTGGGTGAACCCTAAATATACATGTTACAATCTAACTTGATGATTAGCTCATACTAGGCAAAGCTATATTTTGTTCTAAATGTTTGTCACCTCATTTGGCGGGATGGGGCAACAGGGGACAAGAGGTCTAACTGGAGGACACATGTCTTGCTCCCTACTGGTTATGCCATTGTACATGAAGTTACAGTAGGTCAAAAGTAAATAATATAGGCATGTCAAGTCAAATTCATCTGGTGTCATTTTAAATTCCATAACAGCGCCATCGTATTTTCTATCCATATAACCGCATATTGATATACAATTCAGAAGTCAGTCCGGCAAATTCTAGAACTCGTACTGTTGATGAATACTGAGATTGTTGTATGTATTAACACTATACAGCATAACGATAAATATACCGTTTCCAAACTACGAGGGCACGAGGCCCCGTTAGAAGTAGCCTATAATGTAATGTTGCTGTTAGTGTCCATCCGGCGAAAAGGTTAATAGTGACGGTGCCAGGACGGGGCATATACTGGGCTATGCTTTGTTTTAAATTCAATAATAGGTGGCTGTGTTATAAGAAAAAGGCAAGAATTTAATACCAGACTGTCACGAAGAAATTCGAAAAACGACCACTGCAATATCACTGTATTTCATTTTCAAGATTTCTGGGTGATGCATTGTTCATATTTTTGTCATATCCCAATCAGAATCTGGATCCCATCAAATGCTAGGCCTGAGTAGAATCTACCACCCCAACGATGGTTTCGTCACCACGTCACGTGACATTGAGATGATCCTAGAAAAGAAGAGGCTGTCGTACAGCAAGGTTCTTCTTCCAGCGTATATTGACGTCACTGACTGCTTTGGGCAAGATAACGAGGAGACGCGCCATCTTATCGACTTCATTTCTCAAACGGTTGATTTTCGAGGAACAGCGCCCCCAGAGGTATTTACTGAGTTTATGAAGTTGCTAGGAAGCTCAGAATGTTCCCTCCGCAAAGAAGATCGTATTCTCCTGGATGACGGTGCTAACCTAATCATTGTAAAAAATGAAATAAGGAAATAATATTCTCCTCGAGAAATATGTTGGGACCATTGGTGCGGATAGGCTATTCCGCCTGCTTTGTAATGCATGTTTGATTCTTTCTTTCTGTGCATGTCATTTCGTTATGATTCGCTATATCACAAAAAAAATCATTACCTTATTGTTTTTTCTGGAAGATATTAAATACGGTACCAATGGTTAGAATCAGGGTCGTGGCCAGCCCTTTTGATGTAGGCAGGCAAATAGCTACAAAAACGTCCCGTCAACTTCCTTAAATATTTCCCGTTCCACTGCAAATTTCCCCGCCATTTTTTACCTTTTCTCTGGTGTTCTTCGTGGTCCCTTTCATCTCTTACTTTTGCCAGTTTATTTTCTCTTATTTCCTTAAGTTCCCTTTTTTCTCATTTTTTCCCCCAATTTTATATTTGTTTATTCGTCTTTTTTCGTCAAATTTGTCCTTGGTGGGCATGTCGTCAACCTACTCCACCCCTACCCTCTAAAAACGCAAGTGTTAAATATAACACTTACAAGGGTGTGAGAAGGGACTACATTTAAAGGGTTACCCCTTAGGAGTAATTGCTACACCCTTAACTCTTTAGCGCACGGCTCCAATTACACAAGGGGCGCTTCGCGAGACGATGGCTGACAGGTAGCCTAAGCCCAGCCCTTTGTGCGCGACATTCCGGTAGCGTCACGCCCAGCGCCCCTGCATACCCCTGCTAGAATTTGGCGGTCACAACTCGCAGTGACGAGCGCCTCGTGGCCAGGGAAGGGGGTGGGGTGTGAATCACACCACAAAGGGTTATACTCAGCCTGTGTACATGTTTTACGCGGCCTATCCCCGGTATAGACATTTCTAGAGGCGGAAGGCGTACCTTCAACACATGCTGCGCGTACAAATGTAAGTTGTTGTTAACTCTTTAGTGCACGGCTTCCATTACACAGGGGCAATTTGAAGGACAATGGCGGAAAGGTAGTTTATTCCCAGCCCATTTGTTAGCGACATTCCGGTAGCGTCACGCCCCAGCGCCCCTACATCCCCCTGCTAGAAATTCGTGGTCACAACTCGCTGTGACGAGCGCCGCGTGGCCAGGGGGAGGGGTGTGTGAATGACACCTCAAATGTCCTTGTTGAAGGTAATTGTAACACCAATGGGGTTACGTATAACACTTAGTGAATCACTGAGTGTTAATTTACCCCTTTAAGTACAGTCCATCCTCACACCATTGGGAGTGTTATGTATAAAACTTGAGTTTCTAGAATGTAGCCACGCCACTGATCGGAAGGGTGTTAAACTTTTTTGGTAGGATTTGTTGAGTGTCAACATAGGCTACCTATTATCTAAATCTTGAGGTGAATGATCGATAAATAGTTTTACTTTTAGACATTTGACTTCTTATTATTAGGTTCGATAGAGAAGAATGTTAAATTTGTCGTTTAATATATTTATTTAATATATTTAAATGAAACTGTTTGTGTGTGTGTGTGCGTGTACGTGTGTGTGTGTGCGTGTGTGTGTACGTGAATCCACAATAATTGTGGGACCAGTGACTGAAAACACACCTTATAATGTGGGACCTTTTGCTGGTCCCATAATTTCAAATGCTGTAAATGACTTTTCGGCATCTCCCGAGTCATTCTGGTAATGAATACGCTTGGTCTCAATTTTCAGGTGTGTTTTCTAAGTGTGTGTTTTCAATGGCAAAAACACAACACACACTAAAGCTATGATAGTCAGCTCATAAAAAGGCGCCCTCTATAAGGTCCCACAAATTAGGGGATAAATCATAACAGCTGTGGGCTACCCTTGATGTACTAGCTACCGGTACTGTAATTGATTTGTTATCGTTATTTTGAATTGTTAACTGTGTAACAAAAGGGACCTTTTATTGAATTTTCATTTTCCGTGGGTAATGAAACAACACCCGAGAAGAAGTTTTTTCAGCGAAATTACATTTGGCCCTACCCTGATGAAAATCATTTTGACGCAATAAGAAACTAACCTATTCATGTACCGCACCTGCTAGCAATGCCACCAAGATAATAAGTTTGAACAAAATTGGACATACAGTTGCTGAGATTGGACATTTAAAGAACTTGCTTCCAAGCCCTGCCCACTCATGAATATTAACGAGATTGGTACCAAAAGCAATAGGGATCATCTACCCATCATGGGCAATCCATATTCTAAGTATGACATCAATCCACCATGCGACTGCCGAGATGATGTGCTAAGACGACCATGGGCCTGTCACTAAATGCCTCCTGACATATTTGCGGCCCCAGATTTCAAAGGTCAACAGCCTCACACTTATGACCTCTGTAGGTCCTTTTTATGTCCTTTTTATTTCAAAGTTGCACCATGCATACATGCTTGGATGGATTTTGATAAAACCAGGGCATAATGATGGACAGGTAATGGGTCATCGGTGGTGGTCATGGATTGGTGGTCAAAGGTCATCTAGGAGTCATTTAGGGTCATTGGGTTTCATACCATTACCATGCTAAAAAAAAAAAATGATCACGAGTTGAGCACAGTTCATTTGAACCAAACGGCACCACCCGGATTCGAACCGGGATCTCCTGTTTACTAGACATGCGCTTTAACCAACTAAGCCATGGCGCCAGTTGACCTTGTCACTTATTCTTGTATCATGAAAAGCCAGTTTTATACCGAATTACTCACTAACTGAAAGGTTTACCTATAAACAGCGTTCCTGCCTAGCGGACCACTCAGATCAGTGCTTACAACAACCCTGGCGTGATTTTTTGGGAAATGGGCCCACCTCCAAACGCATGGCCATATGTTACCTCCATACAAAACTTGTTGTTTTATGAGTGCTTTGTAATTCATTTTGCATGGGTGGTTACAATTAACACAGGAACATGTATTTAGCGGTCAATGGTCAGTGGTACTCTTTCGATGGTACTGTTGCTGGCCTTCAAGTGTAACAATGACATCATAAATGTTGCCAGATGTTAAATTCAGGGTTGATGAAACTTAGCCGAAATCGTTATGCACTCCGCCCAGATTTAAAAGTCTGGCGACATCGTTGTTTACCATATTTACCCTTTTCCCATACTAATGTACTGTCCCATACGACCTACAGTAGTATATTTACCCCGGTCATCAATGCTGGATGAACCTTTGGCCTACTCGTCTTTATCGTCTTTGTCCCCTCGGTGATGTACTCTTCGGGAATAGCCCTTCAGTCAATCCGTCCACCCTAGAAGGGGGCCTTGCTCCTGAAAAATAGGAAATATGAAGAATATATCCAAACCAATGTTTTTTTTCTTCAAATATCATAACTAGTCAACTGGCTGTGTGTCATAGGTTAGGGTTTAGCCTCACAGGTATGCATTATAAACACGAGCCTCGCATACACTAACACTACAATTTGGGAGGGGGGTACAGTTAGCCTAGGGATTAAATGTAGCCCGAGGTTAGCAATTAGCCTAGCTAGGGTCACAGTTGGCCTAAGGGTAAGCAATTAGCCTATGTTTACAGTTGGCCTAAGGGTTAGCAATTAGCCTAGTTTTCAGTTGGCCTACGGGTTAGCAATTAGCCTAGGTTACAGTTGGCCTAAGGGTTAGCAATTAGCCTAGGGTTGTAGTCGGCCTAATGGTTACCAATGAGCTTAGGGTTATTTTGCCTAGGGGTTACCAATTATCCTCTATAGTTGGTCTAAGGGTTAGCAATTAGCCTAGGTTATGGTTGACCTAAGGGTTAGCAATTAGCCTAGGTTATAGTTGGTCTAAGGGTTAGCAATTAGCCTAGGGTTATAGTTGGCCTAAGGGTTACCTACTAGCTAAGGGTTATAGTTGGCCCAAGGGTCACTAATTAGCCTAGGGTTACAGTTGGTCTAGGGGTTAGCAATTAGCCTAGATTAATAGTTGGCCTAAGGGTTAGCAATTAGCCTAGGTTATAGTTGGTCTGAAGGTTAGCAATTAGCCTAGGTTATGGTTGACCTAAAGGGTAGCAATTAGCCTAGGTTATAGTTGGTCTAAGGGTTACCTATTAGCTAAGAGTTATGTGGCCTAAGGGTTACTAATTAATCTCTATAGTGGCTCTAATGGTTAGCAATTACCTCAGGGTTATAGTTGGCCTAAGGGTTACTAATTAGCCTAGGGTTATAGTTGGTCTAGAGGTTAGCAATTAGCCTATATTAATAGTTGGCCTAAGGGTTAGCAATTAGCCTAGGTTATAGTTGGTCTGAAGGTTAGCAATTAGCCTAGGCTATAGTTGGCCAAGGGTTAGCAATTAGCCTAGGGTTACAGTTGGTCTAATGGTTAGCAATTAGCCTAGGTTTATAGTTGGCCTAAGGGTTAGCAATTAGCCTAGGTTATAGTTGATCCAAGGGTTAGCAATTAGCTTAGGGTTATAGTTGGTCTAAGGCTTAGCAATTAGCCTAGAGTTAGGTGGCCTAAGGGTTAACAATTAGCCCAAGTGTTAACGATGAGGCTTGGGTTACAGTTAGCCTAAGTGTTACTGGTAATAATTAGCCTAAGGGTTAACATTTATCATAAGGGTTACAGTTAGGCCCACCTTTTGAAATTCCCCCGGTATTCAATGCTGGATTGAACCTGCGCCTACGCGTCTTCATCATACGGTGACGTTGGGAATATCCACCCAACCGCTCAGTCCGCCCGAGGTGGGGCCCTGCTCCTGAAATAATAAGATGCAAGCCTCGGTAGAATGTAATCGCATAAATTCGGTATCATTAGAAAGCTGAAGATGAGTTCTTTCTAAATCTGGACTGTAAACTCGTATCCAGATTGAACAATATCAAACATGTTTCATCCAAAAATCAAACAGGTTGATGAATTGGTTCAAAGTCCAGATTCTTGAAGCCTGATGTTAAATATTTTCATATGATATTCACATAAATTAGTTTCCTTTTGCACTCGGACCCCACAATCTCTTGGAAAACTCCTTGTTAAAAGCAAAATGTATGGACATGGTTTACAGTGTAGGCTATACCTACACCACATGGAGGGTGCTAATTGTGGAGAGCTATGTTCAGCCATGGTCCCCAACAATTATCCTGTGTGTTGTGAGAGTAAAGTGTTTCCTAGCGTCCAAACACAGATACCGGTACCTGATGGCTGCATTTGTAGCCCACAATATCGCATCTTTCATCAACAAGTGACGACACCACGCACGTTTTCTGTTGAAATTTATATTAAAAAAATCATAATTTATCGCACTTGGTCACTAAATTGAACGTATTACTGAAACGACATCATTGTTTCTTTAAAAAAAATACACGGGTGCAAAACATTGTTAAGTTTTGACTTTTGACCTAACATTTAGGAAATCACATCGATGGAAGCGTTACTGACTGAAAAGATTTTTCATTTTTTTCTGGTTAGGCTATGTTCTTGCTACGATTTGGTCACACAACTCATAGTACAGTAAGTACATGTAGCATAATGTTTCCGAACCTCAGATGTCCCCTGATGACATTCAAATATAGCCTTCCAAAGTTGTAAATCATTTACCCCTAGATTAATTTGGAGTCCCTCGGCTTAGTATCTGCGTGACGTATTAACGATGCTCTCGACCCGTCTAGAAGCCCTTGCAGAGAACGCCACGACGATTATGATGCTGATGGTCTGTCAAGATAAATATTAATAGAGGAGGACACTTGAAACCAGGCAAGACTCAAGAACAAATTAGGCTGATAATGCCACTAGTTTGAACTCAGAATGACCCCTGCGGTTAGGTTAGGGTAACACCTGACGGAAGTTACAGTCCATATGGAAGCAATCATATTCAGCAACCTGTGAAACCCCACGCGACTGTTTAGGCTATATATATGTTACTCGAACACTGCCTTCCGGCATCCTCACTATAGCTAGAGTTCCTCCAGCGATGTTCAAGCCATTCACTATATCTTTCACTGGAACAGAGCTTGATAGATGTACGTTATCATAGGTACCTGCAAACAGTACAAGAAACCATGCACTCGCTGCGCCCATACACACAGTGTAGAACGCGTACTGCTCCATCACATAAACCGGTTTTTCTCCGGTACGGGGTGATGCCATAATTGTACACGCGCACGTAGAAACGAGTAAAGTCCAGCTGACTTCGCGCATGGGGGATTGAACGTGTCATTTTAGGCTTGGCGGATCGTATTGTCTGCTTGTGTAGGAAGCCCTAAGCGACCGGTAACACTAGGCCGGCAGACTGACGGCTTTCTCGAATCCAGATTCCATGGGCGCTGCAGCCTCCACTTTCTTGAGTCTTGCCTGCCAAGTTAAGTTAATCAATCAACGTCATGAATTACACTGAGCTGTGCCCAATATATCGCACAGTCCAGACCTCAATTATCGCTAGCCTAGGCCACAGGCATCAATCACCTACGTTGAACTATACAGTATAGCCTGGCCTAGGCCTAGTTCAACATAAGAGATGCCTGTGGCCCAGGCTAGACCTATACCCTATCGCTGTTCTATTTTCAACTTGAAAACATTCTTAGCCTAACTGTTACTGCTATGGTCAACATTTTTAGAACCAATATTCACTTCTGGGCTGAACTTTTTGAGAAGATTCTATCTTAATTTAACATATAAACACTACTGGTCATATCTCCTCCAAGTTACGGTGTCAAATTAGGCATTTTACACACAGTAATTAATGGGAAATTAGAAGTTAAGTTAAGTTGAGTTAAGTATAATGAGGATCAGAAAGGACAGTGTCCTCATAAAAAGATCCTGTATCCAAATGTACCCTAGACTCTAACACTGGCAGAAAAATAGGCATCAATCCCAGTATTGAATGCGTTTACACTACTAGCATACACCACATCCTCCGGCAAACCATTTCACTCCTCCACCACCCTGCGAGAAAATAAATATTTCCTGACATCCAACCTACAATAGTTACTATGAAGCTTGAGACCATGTCCTCTAGTGTGCGTGTTATGGGA
>JAODUJ010059224.1:0-12016 GCA_027564615.1 Psolus chitonoides | reverse complement strand
AGTACACAAATAATAAATGGAGCAGCTACATTTTTTTAAAGAGAGGGCCCGATTTGGCCCAAATTTCGAGGTCACGCAAAGGTCACGCAAAGGTCAATCCAATGTCACGTGATGTTCCTCCATAGTGACACCCCTCCAAAAATTTCATATGAAAGCCCTATGTGTTCTCTTTCAAATAAGACTATTCCCAGGGTTGTAGGTGTTTGCTATCTCTTTCAGTGAGGTTTCGAAAACCCTAATTTCGGAGGACGCAAAATTTGCGTACATGGTAGGTAAGGGGTTTTAAAAGTGCCAACAACATTCCCACTTAGGAACTTCAAACTAAGTGGTGATTGCGCAGTTTTTCCTCCGAATCGCCACTTAGCAACTCCGAACTAATTGGTGATCGCGCAGTTTTTCCTCTAAATCCCCACTAAGCAACTTCGAACAAAGTGGTGATTGCGCAGTTTTCCCTCTAAATCCCCACTTAGCAACTTTGAACTAAGTGGTGATGATGCAGTTTTTCCTCTAAATCCACACTTAGCAACTTCGAACTTAGTGGTGATCGTGCAGTTTTTCCTCTGACGCCCCACTTAGCAACTTCGAACTAAGTGGTGATCGTGCAGTTTTCCCTCTAAATCCACACTTAGCAACTTCGAAATAAGTGGTGATCGTGCAGCTTTCCCTCTAAAAGTTGGTGAACATGTTAAGTATTAGATTAGTATTAATTTCTACTAGTACAAGATGGGTAAGGTCAAATGTCACAGGGTAAGGGGGGGGGGGGGTGCGAAAATGCATTTTACCAACGATATCTCATGAACTACGCAAGGAATTCGAACCAAATTTGGCAGAGGTAATGAATACCCACCAGGGATAAGTTCAACAAAATTAAGGAGTGGTGAGGTGAAAAGTTACCATCCTGGGGGAGGGGGTGGGGCAGATGTGGAATGAGCTAAACAAATTAAGTTGAACTGCATAAGTCATGAATACCTTGACAGAACTTCATTCAATTTCGTAGACATGTTTATTATTGAATAATAAGTAGTTTCTAAGTAATGTCAAAGGTCACATAGTTAGGGAGGGGGTACGAAAATGCGCTTTTCCACGATATCTCACAAACTACTTGATGGATTTGAACCAAATTTAGCAGAAGTAATGAATACTAACCGGAGATAAGTTCCAAAAGTTTAAGGATTGGTGAGGTCAAAGGTTACCATCCTGGGAGGGGGAAGACGTGGAATGCACTAAGCGGTTTAAGTTGGGCCGTATAAGTCATTATTTCCTCAATAGAACTTCATGAAATTTAGTGCACATGTTAATTATTAGATAAGGAATAATTTCTATTAGTATGAGAGGGGAAGGTCAAAGGTTGCATAGTTAGGGAGGGGGTACGAAAATGCGTTTTTCCACGATATCTCAGGAACTAATGGAAATCCAACAAACTGTAGAAATCTGACCTCAGATGACCTTGAAATGGCCATACAAAAAATTGGCACTTGGTGTTGATCACATACACCAAGTTTCATGAAAATGCAACGTACATGCTTTAGTAATTTGCCCTCAAATGACTGCTGATGACCTCTAAATGATCGTCAAAATGTATCTACTGTCACAATAGACGAGACTACCTATGCTTGCTCATTCATTACACATGGTGCTGGATAGTTCCGGCATTGTATTTCAGGATGAACAGTGATTATTATTGCACTAGATGGGCAGGCCTATACATGCATGGTTGGTTTTATAATCCTCTCTGCTCGAGAGCATTCACTTATTCTTTTGTTATTGGGTGAGCGTTTTGTTTTGGGGTCAGTTGACACGCATCAGTGATTTTCATTCTTACACACAAATCTCTCCAGGCTCCTTCGCGCACACAAAAACACAAGTTTGATTAAATGTTGTACCTAAGACGATGTAGCCTACCCTCGTAGTGTCAATTTATTATAGTGAGTCTTAGGCCTAGCCATATCGTAATTCGCATGTATACACTAATATGTGTAAAGCGGTGGCTGTGCTAGCAAAATTGGTGCAGAGGCTGGCCAAGGCTTATTGGTGTCGGTATGCACTCCCCGAGTGCTGGTGTTTTAATAATACTAGTGTTTTACCCGGGTACCCAACCGTTATGACCCTTTACTCGGTTCTGATTTGATTACGCTCGCATCCATTTTAGTGTGGCCAGGCGTGTCAGGCATTCATTTTAGTATCACCGGGTATTCAGTTTACTATCACCAGGCATTTATTAATGCCCAGTATGCCCAGCCACACTGAAATGAATGCCCAGACACGCCCACCACAGTATTTTTCATGCATTCGGGTACACAACGGGTATGGATAGTCGGTACCAGAGTTCAATTGCTCAGATTAATCATGGATTGAATTTGTTGATGGTGTTCTAGTTTAAGTAACATTTTATTTGAATCAATTAAAATCATGAAAACTAATTCAGCTGGGTCATTGATAAAATCCCCAAAAGGTGAATGTAATCATTTTGAAAATAAAATTTTCAGTCTCTTGAGTGTCAGGAGACAACTTCACATTTGGGAATGTTCAGAGGTGTGTTATGCTAAGCTAATGCATGTTTGAAATGGATATCTCAAGTATAGTACTATGTAGTATATATTCACGAATTATGCATTTCTCAGCCCAGCTAAGTGCATCATTTATTGATTGGACTGTCATTTTAAACATAGTGATGGAAAAAAGTGGGGTAGGGGTGTTGCATTCAGTTGATATTTTTGTACTTCCTAAGAATCTTCCACTTTTCTATGTCTTCCAGAATTCTCATCCCACCATTCCAATCCTATTTGATATCATATACTGATTATACTCTTCATTGTAGTTGCAGGTGTATGCACTGTGTTGGTATCTGCCGAGACCTTAGGGGTGGGGGAGGGAGGATGAAGAATTCATTATGTATGGTGAGAAAGAGGAATGAATAATGGAGACTTTAGGGGAACGATATGCTAATTACTGGCATGGCCTCAAACTAAGCTAGAGCGTGTTCGTCAATGTTTTAGTACCATCTTTAACTGCCAGATTATCTAGTGATTCCATAGATATAGGGTGGATGGCTCAGTCGGTAGAGCTCCGGACTACCAGATTGAGAGGTTGCGAGTTCAAATCCTCCTTGGACCAGCTTTTCAGTTGTGTCCTCAGGCAAGGCACTTTACCTTGATTGCCTCTCTCCACCCAGGAGCAAATGGGTACCTGCGAGGTAACCTGCGAGTATAGCGAAGCGCTGTATTGTGGCTGCTCCTATGGACAGCCCCCGGGGGACACGATAAAGTGACAAAGGTTGTGTGATAAAGCTATCGCTTTGATACAATTAAGATCTACATAAAAACTACATATATCATTATCAATAAACTCTCTTTAGCATTATTTAAGAACATTAATTCCTGAAGATTTTCAGCTGTATATTTTCGTACCTGATATGGGATATTATAATTGTATTAAAATTCTGTTATATATATATATATATATATATATATATATACCAACATTCCCAGTCGGAGCCTTTCTTCATGTTGGCTAATAGGTTCTAAGACAAGTGGAATACCCCCCCCCCCAGTGGGATTTGCAGGGGAGGGGGTAGACATGGACTTCGAGAATAGTTACATTACATGCATTAGATTGTGGCACAGAATTTGATGGCTGGAATAGCTCGAACAACAATACAAGATAACCAGGGTGTTAGATTATTATCCATCCGCATGGAATAGAGATTAAATATATGTATGCTTGTAGCCGCGAGGTCTGGTATAATATCTGACATTTCATATAGCACCTTACACCGACGTAGTCGGTCTCGAAGCGCTTTACTGACACTACCCGTGGTCATTGGTATAACTTGTATGACTCACACATGCACAAGTACAAAGCTGCAGATCGAGATCGTAATTTACAAGTTACACCTCGCAGGTACTCCAATAGCTCCTGGGTGGAGAGGAGCAGCAGAGATAAATTGCCTTGCCCAAGGACAGACCGGAAAAGCTGAGCAGTTCTGAGAGGATTCAAACTCGCTACCTTTCGATCGATCTGTAGTCCGGAGCTCTGCCGACTAAGCTATTCATCCTCCAATAAAATGGTATCCAAATCCCGGCCAAATCATTCCAAATACTGGTGCCTGGGAATGGGACCTACATGCTGTGCCTCTTGTATACTCCATTTTCAGCAATTATTTATCGTACAATTTGTTGATGTGTTGCATTTTGGGAGAAATAATATTGTTAGTCCATGGAATTGTGTGCCAGTACAGATTGTGAAAGGACTTTGTTGTACATAGTTTACTACTACTCTGTTTTCTAGTTCATTCCAAAGTTTTGTGAAGTGATGTCATTTTCAATATCTCTCGGCCACAAGTTAAATTCACATCTGCGAGATTTATTGATCAAAGTGCCATACACAACTTCAGTTCAGTTGATCAGTATTGCAGATGCATGGTCTGGCAGATTCGGAGGGAGAGAAAACTGCCTTTACTTGAAGCCTCATCCGGAGTTTATAAAAAAGAGAAAGATTTTACTATGTTTTTTACCGGTACCAGGTTTTACCAAGATGATCATGTTTAAAAAGATTCTTACTTCCTACTTGAAAAGCAGAAGTGTACATATACCTCGTCTGGGCTTCATTTAACTTCACTGTTGGGTCCATAAATTGTAAAATTCTCAAATATTAGGTCTTATCCATCCTTGCTTCATACCGGAAAATCAGAAATTTACTTTGGCTAGGCCACATTTAACTTTTCTGCTGGACCCATCAATCCTAAAATTCTCACATATTATGTTTGAACATTTCTTACTTCCTACTGGAAAAGCAGAAATTTAGCTGGAAAGCAGAAATTTTGCTGGGCCCATAAATCCTAAATTCTCAAATATTTTGATTTCTTACTTTCTACTGGAAAAGGAGAGATTTACCTTGCCTATGTAGGCTTTATTGAACTTTTCTGATGGGCCCATCAATCCTAAATTCTCAAATATTTTGTTCGATCAATTCTTACCTCCTACTGGAAAAGCAGAAATTTACCTTGCCCAGGCTTTATTCAACTTTTCTGCTGGGCCCATAAATCCTAAAATTCTCAGTTATTATATTTTGATCAATTCCTACTTTTTACTGGAAAAGGAGAAATTCACCTTGCCTATATAGGCTTTATTCGATTACAGCCCACGAGACCGAAGGTCCGCGAGACCGAAAGTAAAATAGGTCCGGGAGACCGAAGGTCTTGAAGACCGAAGCCTCCGCGAAGACCCTAACTCTAACACTAAGCTGACCATCGGTCTAGCGGACCATCGGTCTAACAGACCTCCGGTCTAGCGGACTGTCGGCCTTCACGAAATCTTCGGTCTAGTGGACCTTCGGTCTAGCGGGCCTTCGGTCTAGTGGGAAGTCCCCGAATTGAATGCTTTTCTAAGAATTCCCCTGACAAGTTCGTCCGGTCCATACTTGTGGTCGGGTGTTTCAGTATTTATTTTTGGGTTGTCTTCGTTTTTTTATTCTCATTGGGTTTGTGCGGATGCAGAGTCTTCAACTGAGGACTTTTGTCTTTCCCTACCCCTTTTCTACTAAACTAAATTACTGACCTAAAAAAAATAAAACAAAGTATCGTGTCTTTGTTAAAGCGGGTATCTGTGTTCTCTTTATCACAGCCATGTCAGTACAAAATGCACAGATGGTGTCATAATACCACACAAAGTTGCACTCGATAGATATAAGATATCTCCATAAATTGTTGGTTTTTGTGCACTTTAATTTTGACGTTTTTCGGAATTGGCCGTTGGCCCGCTGGCACATACAAATTTGTCGCCGTAAAGCTCTACATTGCCAGGCCTAATTTGTCACAAATTGAGCAATGAATTAAAAGACACATTTGTTAAAGAGTCGTCTTTTTTCATCAATTTTTTTTATTGGTCGAACTGGAGAGCTGTTCGCGCAATCAGCATGGTGATGGCACCAGTAGTATTAGTACCTTAGTTAGTAGGTCAGTACATTTATTTTCATACATTTTACGAACATAGCATATTGTATATGGGTAAAAATACCCTGCCCCTGATATCATGTGTTCAGTTTTGCACATATTGGCACCGGAGTAGAGATAAGAATGTATTTCTCAATATACATGTAAACTTTCAAAACAATTGGAGCTTGTATGGCTAACGAATGGGCAAAAATCTATGACACTAGATAGTGAAATACTGTATGTAGTGATATTTGAAAATTCACACATTGGCCTCAACTCTTCACTCTCAAGGGTCACTTTTGCATATATTGGCACTGGGGTAGAGGTAAGGTTGTATTTCTTAACATGAATGTAAAATTTTAAAGCAATTGGAGCTTGTATGGCTAGAAAAATGGAAAAAATCTATGACACTGGATGGTAAAATACTATAGACCTATATAGTGATATTTAGAAAATCACAACTTGGCCCCTACTCTTGACTTTGAGGAGTCAGGTATGCACATATTGGAACTGGAGTAGAGGTGAGGATGTATTCCCTAATATACATGTGAAATGTCAACGCAATTGGAGCTTGTACATTGGCTAAAAATTGACAAAAATCTATGACTCTGGATGGTAAAATACTGAATATAGTGATATTTGGAAAAACACAACTTTTCCCCTCTCCCTACTCTTGACTCTGAGGGGTCACTTTTGCACATGTTGTTGCTGGGGTAGACTCGGTAGAGGAAAGGGGATATTTCTTAACATTCATGTGACATTCCAAGCTAGGAGGTCCTTGTATGGCTAAATCATGGACAACAATCTAGTACAGTATGTTCCTCAATGGGTGAAATAAAACAATATCATAGAGCATATTGTGAATGGAGTAAAAATACCCCTGTTCCTGATCTCATGTGTTTCGTTTGCACATATTGGCACTGTGGTAGAGATAAGAATGTATTTCTTAACATACATGTAACATTTCAAAGCAATCGGAGTTTGTATTGCTAAAAGATGGGAAAAATCTATGTCACTGGATAATAAAATACCGTATCATAGTCATATTTGAAAAGACTCAACTCAAGACCCCTGCTCTCGACTCTGAGGGTGAGTTTTGCAGATACTGGCACTTGGAAAGAGGAAATGATGTAATTCTTAACATTCATGTGACATTTTCAAGAAAGTTGGTCCTTTCCCATTAAGTCCATTAACAAAAATGTACTACTGGTTGTGGAACTTCTGTAAATATAGGCCTACCATACACAATGACTAAGTGTCGTCCTACTATGTGATGTGGATAATATTTACAAAATTAATTTGTATTTGGCTTTACTAGCTAATTAGTAATTTATATTATGTAGCCCAACTCAATTCAAAGGTTTTTCATTGCTATCTACTAATTTAAATTTGAACTGTCAGAATCTGAATTTTTCAATTTCAAATTTATTCGCGAGTGTGCCAATTTAGCTAGTTAGTGCACGAAGCGAACCACATATTAGTGGAGGAGTTGGCATGTGACGGAGTGACCATAATTCGGCAAGCAATGATAGATTATCGACGAATGTATGTGACGTCAGTCAAAATCCAGTGGACGAGAAGGTGGAATTGTGTCCGAAACGACGTGGCCCCTACAAGGGCATTTTGTCATAGATTACTAATGGAACATTGTTAAGCCCATGTAGGCCTTTTAGAAGACTTCCTTTCACATTGTACGGTATGCTATTCTAGTGAATGAACAAAAATGACCCAAACCAAACCAAACATATAGTGGGATATAAATGTTGAGACGAAAAGTGTTTCCTCCCCCCCCCCCCCCAAACACAGACACTCGCTTTAATGTGGCGATAGAGAGAGTATCGGCCCTGGTATCATGATTTTAACATTGTCGTCGAAATGCCGACATCAAGAAGGACATCACTACCCGATTCATGTTTTATCTGCCGAAAGTTCTCCCCAAGAACTAGCCACTCATTTGTATGTGGGTCAATTCGAGTTGTTTTTCCATCCATTGCGGATTCTAATTTCGGAGGCATGTAAAATGGAATATCTGCAAATGCAAATTCAAATGATGTGAATTTGAGAGCAATCGGTCAACATTTTATTCATACATTTCATATTAATACAATTAGTAGTTATGTTTGTCCCAAGTTGTTAAGGTGCTGAACCACCATACAAACTGTCCACCCATTCTATTCCAAATATCAAACGGAACGGTATGCACTAGCATACGAAGGGTGCCGGGAGTGGGGCAGAGTAGAGAAAATGTAGCAACAAGTGTACAAATTTACCGGCAAAACTACAAAAGTGCCAACAAAACCTCCTTTAAGAACAGAAGTTGGGGAGGGGGTGCCCCTGTCTCTCTAAGTATGTTAGTGATGGTATGAATGGGCATATATGGTAGTGCCCACGCGAATATCGTAATCTAGCGTGTAGGTTCTCACCTCCACCTATAAGCGAAGTGAGGTATACAAGATAAAGCGCCTAAACAAAGAACACAATATGATGGCGTATCCAGGATGTCAATTCAAACTCCCTACATCACAATACCAATGTCCTAACCTCACAGTCCTCAAACGGAGGTCGTTCGACCCCCAGGGGGTCGGTCAGGAGACTCAGTGGAGCCCCAAATTAGGCCTTACAAAATAATGTAGGCCTAATTTGACATGAAAAATACCAGATTGGACTACATTTCCAAAATAATTTCCTCCTCGTATTTCCTCCGCTGATACCCATACGGTATGATTTAACAAGTATTTGAGACATAGGCTAATATGTTTCCAGAGTGCATTTCCGGCAATCTTAAGAGGTTTTTTTTGCCAACATATTTTATGGTATGCCTCGCTACAACCCACGGCGGGCTACGCTTGAATAGTGTCCCATAGTTGGGGTCGGTCACAATTTCGAAGGGGCCACAGGGGGGTCAGCAAAGGAGACGCAGTGGTCTAGCGGTTGTGATTGCGACTCTCGATCGGAAAGTTGTGAGTTCGAGTGCCGCCCGGGATTCTGCGGTGTGTTCTTGAGCAAGGCATTTTACTTCGCTCGCTCCAGTCCACCCAGTTGAAAATGGGTACTAGCTTCGGTTAGGGGTTATCCAGCGATGGACTGACGTCCCGTCCTGGGGGAGTGGTATACTCTCGTTCACTTCACGTCAAGGAATCCGGATTTAACCACCGGCCCCAATGAGCTCGAGTTGGCTCGGGAGAAAGATCATTCTTCCAAAGAGATAACAAAAAAACAGGGGGTCAGCAGTAATGAAAAGGTTGAGATTCGTTGTGCTAACCAATAAGTGTCCAAGCTCCACACCACTAGCGTATAGCCAGGGGAAGGGGAGATAGCCTCCACTTTTGGCAAAACATGGGTTTTGTCGGTACATTTGTAATTTTGTAGGTAAATTTGCATAATTTGTATTATTAGTTTGTATATATTGGTATGTTTTGCTACCCCCCCCCCCCCACCCTCCGCTCCCGACACCCAAGCTACGCTAGTTTCCCATATCGTAATGAAGATTTATATTGAAGTTTTTATTATTAAACAAGTTCAATTCTTACTTCCTTCAGATCATGGCACAACAGATTGTAGACTATTTGAGTGAGGACTGTTTTAACTGTGCGATTTGCATCGATCGACTCAAGAACCCAAAGATGTTACCATGTGCCCACACATTCTGTTTAAGTTGTTTGGAAAAATGTAGTTTAGGCCTCCAATCATTTGCATGTCCAACCTGTCGAAGGGATAATATTCTACCTGAGAATGGTGTTCGAGGCTTGCCAAGTAGTTTCCTCGTCGCAAGTCTGATGGAAAAGGTAGACATGGCTAACCGTTCTAAGCCTTCTGCATCATCATGTAACTCCTGTCAAGGAGTGAAGGAAGTTCACTTTTGTCTCGATTGCAGGCTTAACGTTTGTACCACATGTAAGACATTTCACGACAAGATACCCGGGACAAGTGACCACATTACCGTACCCATTGAACGACGTTCAGATGAGGAGTACATGATGAAGATCCATGCTTCCTATGTACCGAGATGTGACAAACACAAGGAGGAAAAACTTGCCTTGTTTTGTTCAAAGTGCAGCCAACTTGTCTGTCGAGATTGCAAGATTATTGATCACTCAGATCACGATGTAGTTACGATAGATGAAGGGTATTTGTCACTGAGGGGCAAACTGGAATCTCTTTTGAAGTTCGCAGTCGATCAATCTAAATCTGTTGAAGATATCTCCAAAACAGTTGATTTATCAATTAGCCGAGTTCACGGACACTCCATGAGTGTTAGACAAGAAGTGGACCAACAGTATAAAGAAGTTATTGATAAGTGCAAAGCTGATAGGGACACATTGCTTGAAGAAATAGTACAGAAAGAAAAGCAACATCTTAAACCGCTTGAGGAAGTATCAGCAGAAGTTCAAAAATGGGGGAAAGAAATGGAGAACACTCTGGCACTTACTCGACAAATTCTTGACGAAAATATTAAGTGGAAGGTACTAAAGGAGGGCAATGCTCTTACGGATACCTTACGGAAACTTGGTGAGGACGAGCGGCGACTAGGATCAACGGGAACCGACATCCATATGAGGTCATTTTCCTTCACACCATCATTAAAAAGACCTTGTTCTGGCAACCTCTTGGGCAACATATTTGACAAAGGCACTCGCGCGGATGCACCAGACCGTATATTTGCCAAGCTGGACATCAAGCCTGTGTTTCCTGTGACACAGAAGATTGGGGATGGATTTAGCTCGTTTGGACCCTCGACTTCTACTGATCGGTCGTTCTGGAGAAGTAAAAGCAAGCCGATCGTATTTTCCTAACAGGGCCAAGTTGAGCTGATATCACACTTGGTACTAAGGTTAATCATTCTTATATAGACTATAGTTAACACCCGATAGATTGGAAGTTATTGTCAGATTTTATGGATTGTCAGATTTCATGGCTTTCATGGATGATTTTGTTATCCCTTCACTAACCCCAAAAAAGGCCCCACTCATCCAGAGCTGAAATAATCCAACTCCTAATTGGAAACCTGTGGTCCATTTTGTAGCGCTTGGCACCAAGTACATAAGTGAGATGGCCTTACCGGTGGCGTACGAATTCCATGTAGTCATGAAACGTATGCGATGTCTGATACATTGGATCAGTGGTGTTCAAACTTTTTGATCCTAATTTCCACCCAAATAAAAAGTCCTACTCACCAAATGCTAAAAAGATCCAACCCTTAATCGACAATATGTGCTACATTTTGTAACGCTTGGCACCAAGTAAGATGACCTTATTTGGTCTTACCGGTGGCGTAACAACTCCATGTAGTCACTAAACGTGTGCGATGTCTGATACTTCAGAGCAGGGTATTCAACTTTTTGACCCCCATTGCCATCTTAATCAGCTTGGTGAACCTTCAATTGCGGGCCCAAGGTAGGGATGTGAGGGGTTGAGGACTCCCCACTTCTTAGGATTTAGATGTAACATGGTGACATATTAATAGCAATTTATGTTCCCAAATGTTGAAGGACAGTCCGGTTGGAGAGAGTAGATACCCCAACCGTTCTTATCTTCCACTGGGACCTTCTTCCATCGAACTATATAAATATCTTCAGTACATGCCTAAATTATCAAGTTTTGGTGGAGAGTATACACTGGAAATCAATGTAATCATGTAATGGTTTTTGATTCCTTGATTTGGTTTCAAGGAATCTATGTAGTCATGCTGGCGTATGTATGTGTGTGTGTGTGTGTGTATGTGTATATGTGTGTGTGTATGTGTGTGACGCTTGGCTTGTAAACACGATACTTGGTATGTGAGCTCCTCATGATGTCTTCTCAGTCCCTATTGATTTGGGTGTTGGTCCAATGTATTTTTGGGTAACAACTTAGGATTTTTGTAAAATTTTGAAAAAATCCTTGTAAACAAGATAAGTCCAGAACGCCCTGTCCGATCAAGTTGAAACTTGTTGTGTGTGTTTCTCATGATTATTACAGGAACCCTATTGTTTTTGGTACAGATCCGAGTTCTTTTTGGGTCAAAACGTAGGAAATTTGTGAAATTATGGAAATTTTGAGAAAAAAACTTGTAAACACGATAAGTCCAGATTGCCTGGTCAGATC
>JAODUJ010059113.1:0-12016 GCA_027564615.1 Psolus chitonoides | reverse complement strand
AACTGAACTCAATGAAAACTCACTCAGGCCATCCGACACCTCCACCAAATGAAAACTATCCTCTTGCGCAAACACTGCGGCAAAAAAGTCATTTAGCATAACTGCCATCTCATGGTTATCACTTACTAGGGAAGAAGTATCTGCATTCCTAAGTGGACCAACAGTGTCTTTAACCCTCTGCTTAGATCTAACCTAACCAAAAAAAGCTTTGGCATTGTCCTTGATGCCTGAAGCTAAATTCTACTCAAAGGAAAACTTAGCGCTAGAAATAAGACGACTCGAGAGAAGAAGGATCCCAAGGACTAACTTCCCAAATGATACAAAATGCTAAAACAAATCCAATGTGCCCTATTGGTACCAAGTACTAGCTATGTAAGGAAGAGGAGGGGAAAAAGGACCACCGCAAACAATTGCAGAACAGGGCCACACACAACTACTGGGAATAGGCTAGACAAGTGCCTAGCCTCACTCAGGGAGGGAACTATACCTCCGAGTCCTGAAAAGTCTCCAAAAGAGGTAGAAAAGGTTGTAATCCACAGTCAATCTTTTCCAGGAATATTTCTTGATTAGGAAAAGTTGGGAGCAAATCCAGTTCCGAAAAGTGGAAATAATACTAAGAAAATGGAGCATTAAATCCATGCAACTTCAAAGACTCTTGGCAGACCCTCTAACCGAGAGTAGTAGAGATACCCGGAATGGAGGATTGGGAGAACAATGGCAAAAGCTATCAATTTTTGGTCAGTGAGGTCATGCCCCCCCCCACACTTTTGATGGGTCAATGCCCATGCACATGTTAGCTCAGGTATTACTTCATGAAATGTGTTTGTGCTATCAAATAAAATGTGTGCCTCCTAGCATGTATATCTATTAAATTCTGGTATATTTTTGCATCTGCAAATTCTATAGGTTGTGAAGATGCAGCCCCAATAAAACAAGATGAACAAGAAACCATTGACGGATGGGTAGAAGCCAAAACAGGACAGGAATATAATGGACACGACGGAGAGGGTGGAGAGATAGAACACAAATGTAACAGTACAACTGAACAGCCGAATCAGTTTGCGTATTGTGGAAAATCATTCAAACAAAGAAGCAGATTAAATAGGCATGTTAGGATGCACACAGGGGAACGGCCCCATCAGTGTCACCTCTGTTATAAATCATTTCGTGATAATGGTGCTTTAACCATACATTTAAGAATACACAGTAGAGAAAGGCCTTATCCATGTAACCTTTGTGATAAATCGTTCACGCACAATGGTTCGCTGAATGATCACAGGAGAATACATACAGGGGCCAGACCATTTCAGTGTGATTCATGTGGAAGTGCATTCAGAACTAGGAATGTACTGAAAAGGCACAGGATGGTTCATTCAGGCGAAAAACCGTATAAATGCGACAGTTGTGAGGCGACATTCAGGACGGGTGGTAACTTGACAACACATCAGAAGTTACATACAGGTGAAAGACCATATCAGTGTGAATATTGTGAGAAAGCATTTAGCGATTCAGGAAGGCTGTCCTCGCATAGGAAGGTACACACACGCGAGAGAACTTATCGATGCGACATCTGCGATAAAACATTCCTCTATGCGAGCGGCCTCAATAGACATGTGAGAATCCACACAGGAGAAAAGCCATATAACTGTGAGATTTGTGGGAAGGATTTCAGTACTAGTAGTTCACTAAAAGTACATGGGAGAATACACAGTGGTGTAAGGCCATATCAGTGCAACAGCTGTGATTTAGCTTTCATGAACTCTAGTAGTTTAACCGCTCATAAGAGAATTCATACAGGTGAACGCCTCTATCCTTGTAACATCTGTGGCAGTGCCTTCAGTCATTGCAGTAACTATTATGCACATATGAGATTGCATACAGTAAAACAATCAGTACATGCAAGTGATTTGTGAAGCTTCTAGTACTTACATGGGGCTGCCAACTGGGAGGGAGTTTTATTCATTTAGTAAGGAAAATCATTCTAAATAACAATTTCTTTCTCCATCTTCAGATGCCTGCCTAAATGTAATTGGCAGTAACAATTTTGGTTTGACACATTGTGCTAAGTATTTACTGATTATGAATGCAAAATACTAATCTTTGATTCCTTGCAACATCCATATGTTTGAGTGTGTGTCTGAAAGTACATCAGAGGATACACAGTGGTGAAAGACCATATCATTGCAATCAGTTATGACAAGGCTTTTGTTGCTATTCATTCCAATAGTTGGTCTTATGTCAGTGGGCTGCAGTTGATATCTACAGAAGATAATTATGTTTTATATATTAGAAACATGTGGAAACTTGCATTCACATTTCGAAGGAAAAGTACAGACTTTTAGCAATAGTCAGGTATTGACATAGGAAAAATGTCTTATTAAATTAGCAAACTTCAGACAGTCATATCTCTGTAATGGAACATGCTACAAAGTTGGAGTAAAGTGTTACTGGTATGATTTGTAATGCTCCATAACATCGCTAAAATCAAATGTTAGTGTACACTAGCCTTTAACTCTAGTAGTATGAAGGCTGTGAAACCCTACCCCAGATGGGCAACCATGTGATTATGATTGATGGTGAAGCCCCCATAACACTACGTACATACTTTGTTGCATTCCATGTACCAGTGGTTGATATCCATTTCAATGCGACTGTTCCCAGCCTTCAACTACATGTAATTGAAATATTGGTTGCGATAGAGCCTTTAGTCACTGCAGAATGATATGTATAGAGGTTCTTCACATGACGTCATTCTGACAGCCAAGCGTCCACAGATGTGTTGCAGTAACCAAAGTTATTTTGTATTCACTGTTACGAGATACCCACGAAATACACACGTCCCAATAGCGACATCAAAATGCTCTTACACGATCGTGCGCTCGGGGACGCTTGACCATCAATCAATATGACGTCGGCCAAGAATACTTTTGAAGTGGCCCATTGTATTTCTCACCTATTTCGCAACTTAATTTGTTTTAAAAAAACGGTTTTTCTCGATCAACTGATAGCTTGTGGTAGCACTAGCATATATTTAGAAATTAGCCTGACAATTATTACCTAATTAATGATTGATTGACTAATCATACCTGATGAATAATTTGTCATCCCAACAAATTATTATTATTATTCGAACTACTAGCCACGAGTGACATCGCAGGTCAAGCATACTGTACCTATGGTAACTTGTTTAAATTCTTCTCATATCAACCCGGAAACATGCTGGCATTTTGCAAGAACGATACTAAAAAAACTGCTCTGACCGAGAATAAATTACTATTTTATACTGAGGAACATTTATTGGCATGCTTCCAAATGATAGAAGATACAAAAACAAATGGAATTTGCCACTTTAACTTGGACGGTCACTAAAAAAGAACACTTTTAAAGTAAAAGTTCTTACCAAACTTCAAAATGTCAAATGATGCAACATTTCTGTCATCATAATGAAGTATTATTATTTGAGAGTAAAGCGACTGACACATTGTGTTGTTACTCTGCAAAATACCATACTCGTATGTTCCAACCAACCCGATGCAGCCGGCAGTCTCCTGATTCTCGATCTCATTCCTGTTTTGCTGATTTTCAATGAAATCCTCTCAGTTTCCGTTTTGATTCGTTGCCAAAAGGAATCTATGCGGTCACCAGGGCTTTAGGCAGCCAGCGGTGCAACCGTGATTTGCACGGCCAAACCAACAAAAACACGGCCGATATTCGCCTCAGCACTCCCCTTGACTAAACGCTGATGCGCAATGCGTTCAACAAGTGGAACACCCTAGTTTCAACAAATCACGGGCTACGAACACAATCCTACCTAAAACCCTGGCGGTCATGTATGTATGTGTGTGTGTTTGTGATGCTGCTTGTAAACACGATAAGTGAATGATGAAAGGTCGGACTCCTGTCATACGCGGTAGGTAGGTTACCCATGGTGAGAAGATGGTCCCTATTATTTTTGGTGGAGGTCAGCAGAGGTCAAACATTGAAAGCCTAGTAAACACCATAACTTGATAGGGCAAACTTCAATTGAGCTCCTACAGGCAATGAATCACGGAGCCCTGGGCTCTTGTTATCTCCCGGAATTTTGATTTTTAACTAACAAGGATTGACATAATTGGCCCAGGTGGCAAAACCGCTTTGTAAATGGGGATCTGTCTTATGATGAGACCAATAAACTGCGATTTTGAAGACTTGGGCCTTCTGTAAAAATCACTCTTTCGATACCCAAGAGTGTCTGTCAAATTCAGGCTTCTATGTGTTAAACAAATCCCAAATGTTCTTACATCGGCCCCAACCATGATGAGGCTGCCGTCATTTGTGCGACTCCTGATTTTCAGGAATTTTGGGTTGGAATGTATGCATACTGTTTTCATCAAGTTTGGCTCGACACAAAACTCTGAGCTCCGTTAATATTCAAGCCAGAGAAATGTTTCAGTTGTCTCCCTCCCTGTTGGGTGTAGTCAGAGTAAAAACATACTACCAAATGTTGGAACTCTGTGCTACATTATAGGTTGAAATCTCTGCTTCATTTCTGTTTGATGATGAAATAGTTAGTAATAGGCCTTCTCTAATTCTGTTAGTTGACACTTTTTGGATTATTTGACATTATAGATGTCAATTTCAGAAAATGTGTCGGCTTGTACAGTATGTTTTCTTTCTTGTTGATGAAGTCTGAAGATATTGATGCTGGCTCTCATGTAGTCTATAGGTCTACTGACCGCATTGTTGTATTCAAAGAGTGTTTCTTCAATTAGGGTAAAGAAGGTATTCGTTGAAAAAGAACAAAATAAAGGTTGACACACCCTGTGTTCCTGTTAAATTAACTAAAATATAAATGTGAAATGTTACATGCTAGCTATAGCTGGTAATAGTATGCGGCTGTGTATAAGCAAAAGTTAAAAAAGAATGTATAACACTAGGCTTTCGAAAATGAGTTAACACTGTGTGCTGATAGAGTAACATGAAACTCTCCAACAAATGTTATTCCAAAATATTGATTTCTTAATTAACAAGACATACTTTTTGAATTTCCAGCCGGGGGTACCACTTTGATACAGTCTGTGATGTCTCCTGCGCATTTTTTAGGTGTAATTCCTAAATTTATCGTACTCTTCTGTTTTCATGATACTTATTACTTATACATTATTACTGAAAAATTAAGGAACGGTACCAGGTTTGTCATTAATTCTTTTCTGTATCTATAGAATCATATTTCTATAATGTTTATTGTTTCTCTCTTCCTTTCTATAATGTTTATGTCAGAATGTGGTTCATGTAGACCAGGGGTTCTCAATCTGTGGTACACGTACCACCAGTGGTACATTTGCACTTTTTAGTGGTACGCGGAGTGGTACGCAGTGTGCTTCTCTTTTATTAGCTCATACCAGCATGTACATGCTGGTTGAGCTATTGTGATAGTGCTGCGTCTATCTATCTATCACTCTATCTATCTGTCCACAATTGTTCAAATTATTCTCATGCCCACATGGTATGTCGGATTTTGATGAAACTTGGACACAATGATCATTGGATGATGAGTCATCAGAGGTGGTCAGACATTTGAGGTCAGTGGTCCTCTAGTGGTCAGTTGGGGTCATTTTTATGAAAACAAGCAAAATGCTTCTTCTCCTACAGATTTAATGGTACAATGTTGAGAGTCCGTCATATTTATACTTGGGTAGTGCTTCATTTGGGGTGTTCATGATTTTGGGGTCAACAGTCATCTCAGGGCCATTTGGGGTCCAGTTGGGTCTTCTAGTGGTCAGTTGAGGGCCAAAGCTTTGCCATACATACACGCTTTAACATATTTTGACAAAACCTTGAAACAATGATCATTAGGTGATGGGTCATCAGTGGTGTTCGAAGATTTGAGGTCAACGGTCATCTAGTGGTCAGTTGGGGTCATCTTATGAAAACGGTCAAAATGATTCTCCTACAGATTTAATGTTACAGTGTTGAGTGTTTGTCATAATTGTACTTGCTTCCTTCGGGTGTTCAGGAATTTGAGGTCATTGGCCATCTTGTGGTCATTTGGCGTTGCTTGATACAAGTATGGTTCAGTTGCAATTCTAGCTTTAATATCTACTGTGCCTGCACAGTCAAGAAACACTGAACTAATGCCAACAATACAATTGATTTCACAAAAACTGTTTGAAGGCTGTCTGTCCACAATGTTACACCGTTAACTGTTTTACACCCATTACAATATGGGGGTAATATAGGAAAATCAAATTTGTTTGATATTTGTATTGATTATGCTAATGATTTTATTTAAAAAAATGACATGGTCTTATATAAATCCAGTATGGAATTTTGACAGGCTATTGCCATGTGTAACGGATGTAAACATATTCGTCAAAAGTTTTAAAACATAATAATGGGAGAATACAAAATTCTACAATTATCATATTTACATTTGTCACGTGTAGACATAGGAATCTAGGAGTAACAGCGCTTGGTATGATGTGGGCGATTTATTTACAAAAACACTGAAATAATGAAACTAAACGTTAAAGTGGCAAGAACATTCGATCTGAATATGTGTTTTTGCAGTGCCCAAATTATTTACTGTAAAATGGCAACACCAAGGACACCAGCATGATACATAGCTTGGGTAGTGCAATGTGAAAAATAAAGAACTAAACGAACTCGCACGGATCACCGTTTTTAAAGGTAAAAATAAACATTCTCAAATTACTTCAAATAGGCTACCTAGCGCGTGTGTGAGTAACGCCCACCCCAGGAACTCCTGACTTGGGCAGTCACACCACTGATAGCGTAACATCCCAATTGGCAATGGATAATGATAAGGGTTAGTGTTACTCAAACTAGCATAAACCCAAATGTCATGAATTGTTTTCCTGAACCAAAATCTTGGCAACACAAAATCTTTTATTGTAGAAAACACGCCCGAGACCAACTTGCTCGAACTCTCACAACAATCCCACTGACTAATAAGGACATATATATATATATTACAAAAGAAACGTTTATCTGCAGCGATTCACATCGAACATAACGTAATACTACGGTAACAACGTCGTCACGCATGTGGGCCAACACACGTAACTCAACTGCACAGTTGAAACTGCACAAAGATGGAAACTAACATCTTCAACCCTTGAGCCCACGGCTCCAATTACACAGGGGGAATTGGCAGGAAAATGGCTGACACGCAGCTTAGGCCCGGCCCTATTGTCTGGCACATAGCGGAGGCGCCACGCCCCAGTGCCTCGGCATCCCTCTGCTCGAAATTCGCGGAAGCTACTCGCAGTTCCGAGCTCGGTGTGGCCATACAGATAAGGGGCGGGGGGTCGAATGCAATCCAGGTGTGAGCTAGAGGGTTAAAACGGAGAAGGCGTAGCTGGGCGAGACCCTCAGCACGGTTGAACTGTCATAGACTGTCATGCCCCAACAACCTGTAGTTTCAATATATACCAGTGTTTGCTATAATAGCTATGGAATGCCAGCACCGCGGCAGTTAAATAACTTGGTATTGTCCGACTTTATACGGTATTGTTCAACATCGCCACCAGAGAGATTCGTGAATATGATTCATGAGCGGTGGCTTTCCAACGTGTTAGTGAAACTATGATATATTATTTCATCAAGCTAGTGCTACGTGATATTCACACACCCCCTAAAGAGATCTTTTGTAAGAAAATCTACATATATTACATCGATGCATCCTAATTTACAATACATGATTCGATAACCATATTATCAACTTGCATATTCGATATAACATTTCAAAAACATGCTAACCATCACACTGATACATATTCAGGTTGATATTCAGTATGATATTCGATATTAAATACAATCGTAACTATAACTGATGTAAACGATAATCAACACCATTATTCAATACATATACAAAATCGATGATCAACAACATACAATGCCGTAAACATGGCATACAGGCAATGCAAAATCCACATGGCAAAAATCATCACCGAGATCACTCCGATCCTTTCATAGCCTCAACTACAAAATGAAACGGCTGTATGCATAGCGCCCATGTCATGGCCCTGCTATTTTCTATCTTAACCTTGTTAATGTAAGTTAAGGGCTGGTGATCCGTTTCGAGAAGAAATTCAACGCCATACAAGTACATTTGAAATTTATTCATTGCCAAAATATATGGCTAGGCACTCTTTTTCCTGCTTGTGGAACATGTTCTTACATGAACACCGCAGCAATTCCTAAATCTGAAGCGTAGCATCTGAAGCATAGCTAAACGCAAAATTGGCACGTTCGCCAGTCTTGAATTTAGTGTGGCGGAGGTCTGTCCTGTGGTGACCCCCACTGAACTTTGTTCGGCTGATTACCTCTATCAAATCTATAAGTAGAGCAGAAATAGTAAAGTTTGGGATAAAGCGGCTATAGATATTATTTAACTAACTGGTATAAACAACATTCGTGATTTTGTCAACTCTGGCTGGCAATGGGCCTAGACTTCCGTCACTAATGACATGCCCAAGGAACTCCAATGAACGAAATCCTACAGGACATTCTGATGGGCGAGCAGTTAGCCCTGCAGATCGCTATCGTTTTAACACTTCTTTGAATAAATTCTCATTGTGGTCCCAATCATCAGAATAAATTAATATATCGTCAATATAGCTTACAGTGTTAGTCATGCCTTGCAATAACCTTCGCATCATACGTTTGAAAACGGCTAATGCGTTTACAACCCCAAATGGCATCATGGTGAATTGAAACATACCAACATGAGTAATGAATCCCAATTTCTGTTTGTCCAGGCAACTGAAACACCAGAATATGCCAATATCCATTAGCCAGGTCTTTTTTGTTTGCACTCGATATATCGACCATTAATTCGTCAGCATTTGGTATTGGCTCCGGATCCAACAATGCCACTCTGTTTAATTGGCGAAGCATATGTTGACCCCGATTTCTCTACAATTCCTAAGTTAAGCTTATACATCAATTTGTATTCTATATACCATATCCCGCATAGCTAACTGAATGTAATATGGTCTACTACAAACTGGCTCGTCGAATGACATCGTGTACAAATTTGTTCTACCTGGTGTATCGGTTAGTACGTCGCTATACACTGGCAACAAATTACGCATGTCGACCTTACTATCACCAGGCAGATCGTAATTAACGTCAACGTCCATGTAGCTCTCGGTGGAGCTCATGGAGGGTAACACAATGTCTAATCCGACACTGTCATCCGTCTCCAGCACTTTCCTTTTTATCCATGGGGCGCTCGAACTATTCTTGAGGCAGATTTACATGGAAGGGTTCCTCCGTACCATCCATGTCAATTTTATAACCGTACTTATCAACTTAAGTTTACCATCAAGAGCACCAATGGTGCAGTCGCTCATACCGGAGAATCAGTTCAGCCCACCCAACTTCCTAACAATAAATAAAATTTGCTTATCTCCCCGAATACCTCATGGAAACACTGTGCACAAACATTTCAGAATACATTCAGCTTCCACCCTGACTAACACCACTTTTTGTAATATTCCCACAAGACACAAATGTGCGTCATGATTACTTGCCATCATTTTCACAACCCGCAATTTATTCAATGTGATAGACCTAGCAACCAATGTTTTCATCACTTCATGAACGCTAGATGACCCTTTACCCGAACGCATGTTACCACACATTATGACCCATCATTTAATGATTGTATTCATGTGTTAATCAAATCCATCAAAGACTGTATGTATATCACCTTGAACAATAGTCTAGGCCTATTTCTATTTTCTGATGTGATAAATGAATATGGTAATAATTTACATGAGATCCCTTTAATTAAGTGTCAACTCATGTGCCATTGATATTGTGTGTATTACTTCTTTAATATTACATAGATATCTGGAAAAACTTTCTCTTTAATTAGGGAACATAATCCTGCCTATGTAATGCTCCTTTATGTTGTTGCCAACCTGTCCCTTTAATTATAAGCTTAAACCCACTTCTAATAACGATCAGTACCACTGGAGTAACACATCATCTTGACTACTATGACATATTAGACTAATTAGAGTAACCATACTAAATTCAGAGGCATATCTAGTGTGGTCCCTCCAATATATCATAATAGTCGAGATGAATGAATATATTTCTCTGACAGAATAGCCAAAGATGGACACGGTCTGAAAAAGATGCAGAGATACAGTCAAAATTTACATTACTTTTGTCTCAGGTCTGAGCTACTGCATTTGTATTTGGAAATTATATTTAAATAAATCATATTTCTGGATATTATGGTACTTTAGAATGACCACACAGTACAGTAAGTATATAGCTTAATGTGAGTTCCCTATTTAGTATATTGTAATGTATACACAGTAGATTGGATATTTATTTTTTACCATTTTACCAGATTTTCAAAACCTGTACTTGCATGCTATAGGCCTAGTTCCTGGAATCAAACAACTCAAGTAATGTAGTGCATTGTAGTTTGCGAACAAATGATGAATGGGTATAATTTTTTCAAATATGATATAGCGATTGTGTGTCTAATTCACATCTCCTACTTTCCAGTTCCAAAATCTTTGTTTGGATAAAAGCCAAGAGAAAATGTATCTATGTAGGCCCACTGTATAGGACTTAGGGGTTCAATACGAGGGTACCCGGTTTTAAATGTGATTTACGACCGATGATGACGTCATCACAGGGGCTAGCGGACCGAGGCGACTAGCCGAGCTCCGCTGCCCCCTGCGATGACGTCAGAAATACCTTCAGAAAAATGGGAAAATACTTCATTTTTGCCAAATTTTAATGATCATTCACAAATTCTCCCTATTCTCCCTAATAGCAGAAATGACGTCACAACATTGACCATTCAACAAATCTCTATTGACAAGCGACCACCAATGATCGAAAATCGAATGAGTAGTAGGCCTACAGTAAAATATCTATATCAAATATTTCGATAAGATTCATTTCAAGCAACGGAACAATTCAAAATTCAAACAATCAATCAATTCAAATATTCCAAAATAACACTGCGACGCGCTTGGCAAAACATGACTCATACTTAGCACTAAATATAGAAACAGGGAGCGCTGTTTGTCAAAGAAAATTCACTCTAATCTCAACAAAACATTACTCATACTTAGCACTAAATATAGAATTAGAGAGCGCTATTTGTGAAAGAAAATTCACAAGCTCAGGTCCGAAACTATTTTAAGATTCGGATGCCTGGTGTGTTCGGCATGTAAACTTTACCCGAGCCAGAGAAGTTGCAGTTGGAGAATAAACTCTGAATTCCAACTGAACGAAGGTATGTTGACCTTTCGCTGATTTCAACACGGGTAGCAGAGTTGACGAGAGGGTATGTTTGTGTATTCGTTACGTTAGGCCTCGTATGGGATTGGCAGGGGGTCAATAGCTGTGGATAGGCTACTGCTGCTACTCGCATCGCCTAATACGTTGGCACCAGGCCTAGCTTTTTTGTTATAACAGGGAGCACTCAGTAGTACAATGAATGGTTATTAACACTACTCTACTAGGCCTAGACATATTATCACCACCAGCACCCGAACATTCCGACAGAGTTTCTGACAGGCTTCTTTTCTGGTCACTTGAAGAATCGGTGCAGTAGTTTCTGATACTCTTTTCCATGCGATAGCCACTCAAGGTAGAGATCGTGCGGCTGTCAAAACCGTGCCGGTTAAGTTCAGTTATTACAGTTGCTCGAATACAATGATTCGTGTATATTTGCGAGAGATTGGCGGTTCTGGAGATATGCTTCATCATTGTGCCCAGGAGGTTCTTCATGTACTTCAGCACTCCGAGGAAGACATGGTTTGCGCTTTGGAATTCCCTGTCATTCATTACGTTGATTTTATGACGGTGAAGCTCCCCGTCAAATGTCGGTGGATTGCAGCGCGTAAACCCACAAAAGTTTGCTTCGCATAGATTCCCCCTTCTGGTTCCTCACCTCTGCGTAAAAACTTCTTAAAAGCAAGTTGAGAGACTCCGCATCCATTTGCTCAAATGCAGCATCTCGCCCCTTTGTCAC
>JAODUJ010059003.1:0-12017 GCA_027564615.1 Psolus chitonoides | reverse complement strand
GACACAAAATGAAATATACCCGTGCATATCAGATGGCAACAAGGCGACAAAGTCAAGGAAATATCAAAAGCACTAGTGAAAGATGAATATACAGTAAACGAGAATAAACAATGAATAAAATGCGCCAAGATGCCAACTATACCCCCCCTGAAAGACAACAAAACACCAGGAATAGATAAACTGACGAGTGACATTATCAAAATAGGGGGACAAGAGGTTGCCTCATAGCTCACAAGATTGTTCAACCAGTTAATCCAGGAAAATAAACTACAATTATTCTTCTCCAACAACATCGGTTGAGGCAATGGCGAAGCAGCTTAGTGCGTCAAACATAGAGAGTAAATGTATCGGACTTCAAGTGCATAAAGGAAAGAAAAAGTTTATGACCAATTTTGACACCGATGAAAATATCAAAATAGAAAACCACCAGATCGAAAAAGTGGAATGCTACACGTACCTTGGCCAAACACTCAAAGAGAGCAATACAACACAAGAGGAAGTACTGAGGAGAATTAAGGCCGGATGGAGAAATTTTGGAATGCACGAAGATTTATTAACTGAAAATCAAATACTTATGTCACTACGGAGGGAGATCTACAACCATTGTATTCTAAACACGATGACATATGGAGCAGAAACTTAGTCCACAACTAAGGAGATCGAACAGAAACTAATAACAACACAAAAAACAATGGAACGGAGAATGCTCCATCTAACACTATGGGATGGAGTTAATCACACTGAAATTAGAAGGAAGAACTAAAGTCAAAGATAATATAGTCGAAATCGGGGAACTAAAGTGGCGATGAAGGGGGAATGTATCAAAAACTCATCAAAACAGATGGACAAAAAATATGACAGATTGGCAGCCACGAAATGGGAGGAGGAGAAGAGGGAGACAAAGGAAAAGATGGAGGGACGACATAACCACTTACCTGAATACACCAACATGGGCTAAAGCAACACGGGGGAGAGAGATAAAAATTGCTTGAGGATGGCTTTGTCCAACCGTGGATGAACAACGCATGACGATGATGAATAGCTTTGAACCCCTTGCATGAAACCTCAAATAAATAGTGCAGGGAGGAGGACAGGGATAATGAGTCTAGGTGCCGGAAGGTACACTTTCACATTTGATGTGTATAATGTTTATTGTCCATACATTTTTAGTGACCTCAGTATTTAGACATAGGCCATGCATATTCAAATGTTATGAACTGTTAAGGCTGAGACACTACCATGGTCCACATCACTGACGGTGGACCACGTTATTATATATTAGGGAAGGAATTTTTTACATTTTCAGCCAAAAACTATCATTTTGACAAACAGCAGTTCAAGATATTTCTCTAAATTAATGGAATTCTGATTATAACCTAACTCTAAACTGTCACTATCAATATTGTAGTAACTTATCTTGTGACCATTCAAGCTGAATGGTAGCTGGCAGGACATATTGGAAAATTAAAATTGATTTAATTTTGAATGTGAACAATGAACATGTGTACTACATGTGTACTCGAAAATTGAATGGTACATATGTAATATGGGTCCTCTTTATTGGTGTAGGCCTAGTATTATTTGTTAACAAAACATATAGTGATTAAAATCAGAATGCCCTAGATAAAAATAATACCACCGAGGAAGTACCTACACCCATACAAAAACTGAGTAACTGCTGTACATTAATTCTGGAATTGAAATTAGTATAACTAGAAATTACCCTCCAGCCAGCAATACAGCAATAGAGATCCAACTTTCACCCTATTTGTGGAAGACCCCCCTCCCATAACAAAATAGGTCAACCCCACCATATTTACTTCCATTTGTACAGTATTTACAATGACATCGTGAGCCTGTTTTTACAGCTCTTGTATTAACAGCTAACACACACTGGATCAAATAGTTGGTAACATTGCATTCCTTCTGGCGTAATTTTGGTCAAATAATGGTCTAAATGTGCCTGAGCAAGAAAACCGTGTTCTGTTCTAATCATATTTTCTTTCGTTTTCAATGTTTGTAAACAATTTACTTGTGATGTCATACAGAGTATATTAAAAGCAAATAAATTGCATGTTTTCCTCAATAGCGAACGAGGGAATGGGAACAATATATTTGACTCATTTGTTTTACTATAACACTAGCTTTGACCAGTATAGTTTCATTTCTTATTGAAGAAGGCAGTCGTGATGCCTGTTACACTTCAAATGATTGTAAACTATAGTACAATACGCCAATGGTAGTTTTTGTTGTTCTCAGATCAAAAGCAAGAGTGGCAGAAGTTTTCTATTTAGAAAGCAGGTAATGTTTTTTATGCAGTGCCAAAGGTCATTTGAGGGACCATCTTCAAAAACAGGAAGTTGCAACAAGACAAGCGGTAAGATTTGATTCTGATTCTTCTCACTAACGCCTTCCATGGCCTTGAATGACCCTCAACCAATATTTTGAAAAAGATAACCATCACAAAACCTGTATTTTGTTTTCCTGATGCAAACTTCCGAGATATTGGTCGTGAACAATCACAGAAAATAATTTTGTTGTTTGTCATATTACGCTTGAAAAGGTTATGTGGATCCTTAGTTTTCCCAACATGTGAATTATTTGGCAGTTCCAATACTAGGAAACTGAAATGTTTTGTGATTCTTCTGTTCACCCTCATTGCCCTTCGATCTCCACCCAAATCAACAGGCATTTCGGTACATAGGCTACACACCAACATGTAAAGCAAGAAACTGCCAAAGGTTTGTCCTATAAAATTAACATGTTTCCAGGTTTTCGTGATTTGACTTCTGTTGACCTCAAATAACCTTGGATCTACACCATATCAGCAGGCTTCATGTATACGTGAGGGTGACCTACATACCAAATATAAACTTCTCGTGAACTTGTCTCATCAAGCTTATGCATTTAAAATGTCTCATTGTTTGAAGTCTGTCGACCCCACATGACCTTGGATCTCCACCAAAATCGACGGGCATTTTGTATTTACTACATGTAACAAACACAACAATCCGTACCTCTCCAGTGTTTATGTCCTCTAGTTAACATGTTTACAATACGTTCAGCATTTGACCTATGCTGAGCTTGAATGACATTGGATCCCCACTTAAATTAATAGACGTCTTGCTCTCGCCAAGGCGGACCTACATACCAAATATGAGCTTCACAAAGGTTTGTTTCATCAAGTTAAATAAAGTGTTTACATGGTTTTGAGTTGGTTGACCCCTGTTAAACTCAAATGGGCTTGCATCTTCACCAAAATCAACAGGCTTCTTGTAATCACCAAGGGGGACCTACATACCAAATACGCTTTGCAAAGTATGAACTTCGTAAACATTTGCGTTCTTCAATTATCGTGTTTACAAGGAACGTCACGGACATGCATCCGCACACACATACACATACGCACGCGATCAAGACTGCATAGATTCGTTCTGCTTTCGGCATGGAATCAACAAAAGCTCTCGACGTTGGATTCAAGAGGCTTTAAACATTTCACTAAATATTACGTGTAATTATCCTTACACCAAGGAATGGCTTCTTCCTCACTCCTAGTGTTACAGGTCTCGCTCAGAGGTTGAAAAACTGTTTCCCATCCCCCTCTGGAGTATCTCCACCCCTTGGACTCCAGGACGAGTGTCCGATCTGTGGCATAGGCGACGACCATGCAGAATGCCACGTGGTGGACTTGACAGCCGTAACCACATACCATATCGAGCTTACAGACGATCTTCTTGGCTTTAGAACAGTCCTTCGGATTCTAGTACAACAAAATAGTGAACAATCGATAAAATGAGTGAAGGTGTGCTTTTATACTGGATCGGGGTAAGACCACAAACAGTGTAACAACACTGAATTCATTTCCATCTGAGACCAAATCAGATCTATAACTTTTTTTTTTCAATGAAAATAATTTGTAATGTGCTATTACAAAGCACTGTAGGCTACATATCGTGCATACCGTGCTTCGTGGGGTTCCTCGCAAAAAAGTTTTTTAGTTTTTTTTCAATTATTTTTTGTAATCCCTCTCACATATTTCTAAAGTATTTCCAATAATCTAATGATTTCTATTCACTCTCAAATTACTGTGTAGAAGAGGAATTAGGAAACAATTTCAATTTGTTGGCACAACACGTAGTTTTCCAATCCATGTAACAGTCAGTAACGTTGCAAGCCTCAGATGCGCATTCTCGTTTCCGTTTAATTACAAAGAGCACTATAAACTAGTCGCGTAATCAATGGACAGTTCTGGTATTATGCATGTGAACAAATGTTATCTTAAGTAAATATGAACTTCTCAAGACTTTACAAGTATCTTGTTAAGTTAACATGTGACCCCTGTTCACCCCAAATAACCTTAGACCTCCACGAAAATCAGTAGTTTATTGTGCTTACTGAGGGCACCTACCACCCAAACAAGGTCTTCAGTGTTTGACCTCTTTTGATCAAATGATGACCTCAAATATCAGCAGCAAAAATGGAACAGCAGCAAAAACAATAGCATGTTCCTATACTCCATGTAGACAATCTACAAGATGAGTATGAGCTTTGTAGACCTTCACATTTTCCAGGTATCATGTTCACAAAAGTCACTACAGACACACATGCACACACGCATACATACATACATACCATCATGGCTGTACAGATTCAGTCCTTTCGTCTCCAGCAATTATTATAAGGAAATAAGTATCACTCTAAAATCACCAGACAGCTGCTTTCCTAATCAACTGAATCATAAATTCTTCAATTTCTTCTTAATTCTTTAACCCATGGCTGACCTTAAGCAGGGGAGAATTTGCGCGACAATGGCTGAAAGGATGGCTTAAATCTGTCCCTTTTGTTCGCAACAGCCCGGCGGTCTCACGTCCCAGAACCACTGTATCCCCATGCTTGGACTTTGCGGCACCTATTGGCAGTTTCGAGCCAGGGGAAGAGGTTAGGTCACATGCGACCCAGACATGGTCCACTGTGGACGGTCGTCTGCCAACATATCTCTGCGAAGCTCATGACGTGTTTCCATGTTTACTACAGGCACACAAGTAGCTTTAATTAGGTCTTTAACCCATGGCTGACCTTGAGCAGGGGGCGATGGAGATGACCGAGAGGAGGCCTAAGTCCGTCCCTTTTGTTTGTAACAGCCCGGCGTTGTCACGCCCCAGTACGCCTGTGTCCCTATGCTCGAAATTCGCGGCACCTACTGGCAGTTTTGAGCTATGAACCCCTTGAAACAAAAAAAAACAACAAAGACAACCAAGACACTAATAATGCGGCTATGGTGCAAACGAAGGGCGCAAAATGTTTTGTCCTAGCCGGTCACCATGTACGCGAATTTTTGCAAATAATTATCCCACCAATAATGCAGCTAGTGCACGCGAAAATGTTTGTGTTAGCTAGCTAACATGCCTGAGAAATGCGCTAACATATACCACAGCATTAAAGGAGCCAGTGCTAGGAAGGCCTTCCAATAATTGAATTCTGATCGTAGGTTTTACCACCAGAAGAATGGTAACTTAGGGTATACCTATATTTGGGAAAAGTGGGTTTACAGTTGCACGGGCATGGAAATAATGTGATAACATAAACAGTAATGCACGCGAAGGATGCAAAACTGCTCATGGTATGACAGGGTTCTCCACTAGCTGTTTTGTCCGGACAAAATCATCCGACAAAATCAGGTGCCGTTAGCGCCCGGTCTAAATTTGCCGCCCGGAAAATATCGGCTGCCCGGACAAAAAGAATCGCTGGGAGAAAACTGTTTATTCAGTGATCGTTTGGAGGCATTTTGTTTTCGCGTGAGAGCGCTGGAAATCGAGTTTAGGGCACTAATCGGAACAAAATCTTGGGTGAAACCCCAGACCAACGTTGGGAGGTTCCCCCTTCGTCGCTCGCAATGTCTGGCTTTTCCCTCCGTCAGTGCACCGGCACAAGACGGGGACCAGCGGAGAACCATGTGTGACACTGACATATACCTTGCTACCGCGAGCTAAGCGCAAATATTGTTTGGGTGAGTTAACGCTGAAAATGCGAATTGGCTTTAAACTGGGAACAAATGTCCAGAAAATCTTATCACACCCCATTGGAAGCGCTACAGAAATACGCGTATCATACAATTTTAAATGTTTGACCTAAATATGATCAGTGGTGCCTACAATATATAGGCTACACCTAGTAACGTCACTTACCGTATTAGGTTGTGGGCCAATGATCAAAATTCCTTCTAGTTTTCAAAAAGCGTGATCCAGTTGTGGGGCAACCTAATATCTCCACAAAATATTTCTTAGCACCCCAAGATCAAAACTTTTTCACCAAAATAATAATGGGGTTATTTAACCAATGGGCCCCTATAAAAAATAATGTTCTGACGCATCAGTATTCATTGAACAACAATTAATTTTCATAGCGAAGAGAAAGTTTTTTTTTCGAAGTCTAAGATTTGCAGAATTCCAGTTTGTGCCAATGGAAATGTTCGCTGTTGAGAAATATAGAATCATTTTATTACCATTTATTATCGTTAAGAACACAAGTACCGTATTTATTCAATAAAGAAACTACCATATAGCCAGAGAGGCGACGCAAAGTTTGAACACTATGCCGAGAAAATACCCCCCCCCCTCCCAAAAAAAGAATCTACAGATTCTCCTAATATTTTGGGGCGAAATGGCAACACAACATTCTTTTCAAGACCTACCGGTCTGTTAATCTCTTTTGAATATCACCTATAGCTATAGTGAAAAATCAAAGAAAGTTCTTTGAATTGGGACTCAAAGATGAAACCGTGGGCTTGTAAGGGACCTGCAGGAAGTGCGGGAGGATGGGGATTTACGTTTTCTGTGTGCCAATCGAAAACATCAATATTTTCTGACCCTGTTCGGTTTCGTTACAGGCGGGAGGGAGGGGATCAACTATGAAAGGACACTTAGTAGGCCTAGCTGAGAAGTTTATACTTCGTATCGTAGGCGAGGCTGGGCGCATTCCATATATTTAAACCATGTCAGTTATTTTGCAAGACCATTCGGATAGTAGGTAAAACAGACATAAAACAGTTGTTTAATGTTAAAGAGGGGTACATAATAATGATTTTTTTATTTTATGAAATAGAACAATCATCAGTGTTTTGCACGCCTATTGGCCTAAAGGTACTATTGAAGTCACCACGAATCACAGGTCAATCCAAAATTACATAGAACACGTTGAAGTTATATTTTTTATAGGGATGGGATGAGTTGTAATATGATTTCTGAAGGCTCGCCTACCAGTTAAAATTACCTCCAAAGTGCGTGTACTTCGCGCGTATTTGCAATATACTTGTATCCACGTATATTTTCTCTTCAAAGTTTCCGACCCGCGCTTAATATTTCTTTCCGTCTTCTGCGTGTTATAATAAGTGTACCTTAACATATTTTCTGTCATGAGTATCCTAACCTGTACGCTATTATTCATGTATCATACAATTGGCAATAGTTTTCTTTGTGCGCTTCGCGGGCAGTGTTCTTTGGTTTGGTTTTGTTCGCGTGTGAATGTTACTCCTTCCACATGCATATTAGCTATAGATAAAAATGCGCGCGAACTAGCTGCGGTAACATGATAGTGTTTTCTTCGGCTCATTTTGCAAATTCCTGGATCCGCCCTTGTGAGGTAATTGAATTGATACATCCTAAGATCGCTAAACTTCAAACCTTTGGATTTTACAAACCCTCTTATGAGATGAAAGGCAGAATTCCAATGATTATATAAACTTTCTAATCAAAACATTCGATGAGATTGAGGACATGTCCAGTTGTGGCGCCAGGTTTTTGTTTTGAAGAGGCAGATCCTCTTTTTTCAATGGAATCGCTATTTATGTCATTTTTTGTTATTGGTCGACCTTGAGAGCTGTTTGCACAATCAGCATGGTGATGGCACCAGTAGTATTAGTATCAATTGTGATTGGTTGACAGGTAACACACCCTCCCAGAGCTCCAATTTAGGACCTTACGTAACTATAGCCTAGCCTACACACAATGTGTACGTTAGCCTAAGTCAGTAGTTCGCAGCACAAGAGAAGTGTTAAACACGTCCCATGTAAACAAAAAAAAACAATAAAATGCACTGTTAGGGGTCCAATTTTTTCAAAGCATAATTTTGCTAAAATACAAATCACAGTTGGGTTAAACAAAAGTTGAAAGACTTGATTACGATATCGCGCAAATATGCCTCACCTACCTTACGCCTAGCACATAAACGGATCAATTGACTTCCATTCGTACAGAACGTAGCCTACTATTCTACTACTCAGGTAACTTGAACTCCCCTCCCCTCATAGAGGCCGAGCTGTCATGGGGCGTATTGGCGTGAGACCGAATGTGCATGGCTACATGGGACCAATACTGCAGATATTTGTTGGTCAGTTCAAGATATTGGTAGCAAGGTAAGGAAATAGGGTAGGCCTACATTTCATAACATCCATGTGACATTTCAAACCGAGAGGCTTTTGTATGCCTAAAACATGGACAAAATCTGTCACTGAATGGTAACCTTATGGTAATACTGTTATTTGGGAATTGATACACGAAATTTCCTCGACCCTGCTCTTGACCGGGGGGGGGCAATTTTGCAAATATCGGGACCGTGGTAGAAGAACGGGTGTATTCCTTAATATTCATGTGACATTTCAAGCTGGGAGGTCCTTGTATGGCTAAATCATGCACACAAATCTAGTACCGTATGTCACGGTACAATACAAAATATCATAGAGCATATTGTGAATGGGGTGAAAGTACCCGCCCCCTGCTCCTGATCTCATGTGTTCAGTTGTGCACATATTGGCACTGCGGTGGATATACTAATGTATTTCTAAACATACATGTACAATTTCAAAGCAATTGGAGCTTGTATAGGTAAAACATGGGCAAAAATCTATGTATACTGTATGTTGTGATATTTGGGAAATTACACCTTGGCCCTAACTCTTCACTCTGGGGGTCACTTTTGCACATATTGGCAATGGGGTAGAGGTGAAGATGTATTTCTTAACATACATGTAAAATTTCAAAGCAATTGGAGCTTGTATGGCTAAAAAATGGACCAAAATCTACGACACTGGATGGTAAAATACCTATACTAGGCGTATGTAGTGATATTTGGAAAATCAAAACTTGGTCCCTAATCCTGACTCTGAGGGGTCAGGTAGGCACATATTGGTACTGGAGTAGATATATGGATTTATTTGCTAACATACATGTAAAATGTCAAAGCAATTGGAGCTTGTATGGCTAAAAAAATTGACAAAAAATTATGACACTGGATGGTAAAATATGTATATAGTGATATTTGGAAAGCACAGCTTGGCCCCACCCCTACTCCTGACTCTGACGGGTCGCTTTTGCACATGTTGGCACTGGGGTAGACTCGGTAGAGAAAAAGGTGTATTTCTTAAAATTCATGTGACATTTCAAGCTCGGAGGCCCTGTATGGCTAAATCATGGACACAAATATAATACCGTATGTTACTCAAGGGGTGAAATACACAATATCATAGAGCATATTGGGGTAAAAAATACCCCTGTTCCTGATCTCATATTTTTGTTCGCACATATTGGCACTGTGGTAGAGATAAGAATGTATTCTCAACATACATGTAAAATTGGAGCTTGTATGGTTGAAAAATGAAAACAATTATGTCACTGGATATTCAACTACCGTATCATAGTCATATTTAAAACGATTCAACTCAAGACCTCTGCTCTTGACTCTGAGGGTGAGTTTTGCAGATACTGGCACTTGGAAAGAGAGAATGATGTATTTCTTAACATTCATATGAACTTTTTAAGAAAGTTGATCCTTTCTCATTAAGACCCTTAGCGAAACCTTGTAATACTGGTTATGGAACTTCTGTAGATATAGGCCTACGATACACAATTACTAAATGTCATCCTACTATGTGTACATGTGGATAAAAATTACAAAATTAATTCGTACTTGGCTTTACTAGCTAATTTATATTCTGTAGCGCAACTCAATTCAAAGATTATTCATTGCTATCTACTAATCTAAATTGTTACTGTCGGAACCTGGATTTTCAATTTAAAATTTATCTGCGAGTATGCCAATTTAGCCACCTAGTTAGTGCACGAAACGAACCACATATTAGTAAACGAGTTGGCATGTGACGAAGTGACCATAATTCGGCAGGCAATTATAGTACTGACGATTCCAGACGAATCTCTGTGAGGTCAGCCAAAATCCGGTGGACGAGAAGGTGGAATTGTGTCAGAGACGACGCGGCCTCTTTATCAGTCGATGTTTGTGTCGATGTTCGTGATGTAAGGGGAGAGCGCTATTCATATCATGGGGCAATCTCTCGCGGTGTTATTCGAGATGGAAGTGAGATAATTGTGCCCTTGTATCTATTAAGCGATGTCTGTGTCGATGTTCGTGATGTGAGTAAGGGGAGAGCGCCATCCATATCATGGAACAATCTCTCGCGGTTTTATTTCGATGGAAGTGAGATAATTGTGCCCTTATATCTATCCCTTATCATGCTGAGCGTTTCGCACTCAGCATATATATCAATAGTCATAAGCCAAATTAGCCTGTCGACTTCCTCAAAGATTATACACATTATGAGGTTCACAGCACTTAGTAATATTAATCCGACGTCTGCCATCTTCAATCAGCTGGTTTGCAGAACGACCGGACCATTTGGTTAAGTTGTCGATCCAACGCATATGTGGACGGCCTGGTTTGCGTTTTCAGCCGTAAGGTATACCATACAGTGCAGCAGAAGTTAGGCCTTCACATCGCACTGCGTGTCCGCACAACTTCGCTTTACGTTGAAGAACATTTTCAGAAGAGAACAACCAACGTCCCACAATCTTTGTGTTCAACTCATCATTTAACACGTAATCGTTCCAAGTTAGGCCCAGCAAACGACGCCATATTTTTCTGCCCGACGCACCGAGGCGATGCATGTCAGCCACTTTTAGGGTCCAAGTGCTACAGCCATAAGTTAGAGGGGATACCCCCGAAGCCTTACTCAGGTGGAGATTGACATCCTGGAGATACGATATGACTTCAGATAAGCCCAATTATTGAGAGCCGCTTTTGTCATGGCTACACGAGCACGAATCTCTCGGCTGTCGTTAAGTTTGTAGGTAATATAGGTGCCAATTAGGGTATTTGGACTGAGGTGTATGCTTAAAGGGATTTCTCCTATATGAGATGTTATCATCACTCATAGAAGTTTGCATGATCATGTACTGTGTCTTGTCAGGATGAATTACCAAGACCATAGTCATCAGGAATGTCACCAAGAGTATGCAACATTTCTTCTGCATCCGCAGCACAGAGTGCCATCAAAACTAAGTCGTATGTATAACATTGTTCCTTCGAGGAAATTCCATCAACATTTGGGGCAGGCAGATGTTGTTATACATGTCCCTTTTGGCCTGCCATGGAAACTACTGGATGGTGCACCCAACTACCAGAACAGCAGTCTGGAACAAGCCAACTCAGATACAGCCAACATGTGAGTAATATCAATTTTCCTCAAGCAAATACTTCACAGTGGCGACGAGAAACAGAACTCCATGTGTGTATAGCAGTTTTAACAGCCATAAAGAGCCTCCTGCTTCCATTTTGGACTCATTTGGAATATTTGTGATGGAAAAAATTGAGATGAAAGTTTGGAATATCTGCACATGTGTTGAGGCTAGGCCTATACTGACATTGACAACATTGGCATAGCCTAATGCTGAACTCTACTGTGGTAGGATAGGACTAGGAGCACTGGAGCCAAGTTACACAGTAGCACTATAGTAGCAAGTGTATGGAATACTGTGTAGGCCTACTCAGGTGAGACAAACCTTGGAAGTTAGTGTCAAGCAAGCATAAGGAGTGCTAAAGAGACTAGTTACTGGTGAGTTGTTTATTTTATCCTTACAAGTTACAGTAGCAGAAAAAAATGGCAGCTGCCATTGGAAAAATTAAGGAGTTTGATGAGTCCTCTGAAGACTGGACCACATATGTTGAAAGGC
>JAODUJ010058892.1:0-12020 GCA_027564615.1 Psolus chitonoides | reverse complement strand
ACGACAGCAGGACCAGGAAGCCAAGTCCAAGAACTCGCCCATCACAACTGCAACTACAGCCACCTCTGAAAAAGCGCTCGGCTGGAATCGAACCCGGGACCTCTTGCATGCAAAGCATACACTGAACCGCTCTTCCACACTCCCGCTTCTAAGTGTGGCACAGGGGCAGGGATCCACATTCGTACAGGGATCCACATTCGTACAGGGATCCACATATATATGTACCCACCCTCTCTATCCAACCCCACCTGAACATATAATACTCATACCTCATAACCATCATAGCATGCACATGTATAGTTGTTGATTCGATCAATACATATGCCATTTATACAGGGTTCTGGGGCGCATTCATCGACGTTGACTTGACAGTCCACACCGCTGTAACCTGGTACACAGCTGCAAGAATACGCATTCACCTCATCTGTACACTTCCCATCATTCTCGCATGGTTTAGACTTACATTCATCTATGTTATTCTCACACGCGACACCTGAAAATACAAAAGAAATTAAATAGGATATAACCATATTACAAGAACCACTTTGACGTGATAAACAGCTACATGCTATGAATACACATTCACCCGATCTCAACTAATTCCTCTGTTCTCGCATGGTTTAGACTTTCCTGAAAACATATACAGGTACATGAATACGAATTAACCCCATCCCGCGCCATGCTCGCATGGTTTGGATTTACATTCATCTATGTTCTTCTCCGCACACGCGACACCTGAAGAACACAAAAGAAATTAAATAGGATAACGATATTACAAGAACCACTTTGACCAGATAAACAGCTACATGAATACACATTCACTCGATCCGAACAAGTTCCTCTGTTCTCGCATGGTTTAAACTTTCCTGAAAACACATACAGATACATGAAGACGAATCAACCCCATCCCGCGCCATGCTCGCATGGTTTGGATTTACATTTATTTATGTTCTTCGCATATGCGACACCTAGCGAGCACAGGAGAAATTAATTACAAGAATATTTCACACCACTTTATCCAGGTAAACAGTTACATGAATACGCATTCACCCCATCAGTTTGAACAAGTTCCGCTGTTCTCGCATGGTTCAGACTTACACTCAGCTATGTTCTTCTCACGCGCGACACAGCTAGCAAACACAGGAGAAATCAATTACAAGAATATATAATTCACACCACTTTAACTAGGTAAACAGGTAGGCTACACGAATACGCATTCACGCCATCTGAACACGTCCCGTCATTCTCGCATGGTTTACACTTACAGTCGGCTACGTCCTCACATGTAACACCTGAGAACGACAGCAGATAAGATAAGTCATTAAATGTATAGCAAACCACCTACCCAGCTCATGAAATTATATTCACCCCCATATGAAGGCAGCATGATTTACAAATAATGTACATGACCCACATCTCTATGTGACAGATTCCTTCATATAGGTCCCCCTCCTATAAAAGTAATGTGTTACCTTTACCTTTATAACCAACAGGACATATACAGAAGTTGATGCTGCTTAGGTCCCCACATCTCCCTCCGTTTTGGCAGAAACCTTCCCTACAGATCACCCACGGGCTTTCACACCTCTCCCCTTCAAACCCGATCGGACAGAGACAGCGGAAGGTAACAGCATCAGGGGTACATGTTGCATTGTTCTCACAAGGAGCATCCTCACAGTGGTTAATGAATTGCTCGCAGTTAGCACCTGTTATAATCAAAACCATCCAAACTGACAAAACAATTAAGAAACAATACACAGATACAGCGGAAGAATACAGCATCAGTGGTGCACGTTGCATTGTTCTCACAATGAGCATCGTCACAATGGGTAATGAATTGTTCACAGGTAGCACCTGTTTTGATCAACACCACACAAAACAATCAGAAACAATAAACAGATACAACGGAAGGACGCAGCAGCTGTTATGATCAACACCAAACAAAAGAGAACAATAAGTAGACAATTCAGCGAACTATAAACCAGAACCAAGCTTGACCGTCGGAACCAAGCTTCAGATACTGATTTCTCAGCAAGGGTGAATTATATTTTCGTGAAATAATAGCCTAAAAATGTGAATATTGGTATGCAGTGAGTGGTATACATTCATCCATCTAATCATTAAGGCATACAATAAGGCTGTCAATTTCGGTTTATTTGATAGAACATTTGATTTGATTGGATCTATTTTGTCTCATCTCGTGCAAATCACATATATATTTATATAAAAAATCAACGTAATTATAATGATAAGATGCTATTGTGCCCATTTAACCCAAAATGTGTCAAAATGCTAGCAACGTTGAATAGCTCAAGTTATAAATCGATACATCGATATGGCTTCTAAGTATATTTATATTACGAGTTTACATTGAATTCGGTAATGTCTGATCGTAAACTGCTCGATGAACAAGATCGTCTCTGGAATCCTTTGAATAACTTATGTATAAAGAAACAATTTATGCTTCTGTTTATTTGTATGGCAAGTTTTGTAAAGTGTTACATGTTTCCTTTTGTGTACATGTTTATCATCTCAGCTTTCAATGAACCTCTCTTGACATGGCATGACTGACTGTTTGTCTATGGTAAACCAGGTTGGTTTACTCTGCCCACTATGTGATTAACACATAACTATTTCGTCCTGATTCTCACATACAGTACGCATGACTATGAGAATTCCATTGCCTACATAACCTCTGCTTTATATGGTATATTTTGTAACCAGCGCAAAGATCAATTACCCACTCAGTTATCACACTTTGGTCTAAGTTAGGGTTATATCCATAGTAAAATGCATCTTCATGACAAAAGAAACATTTCCATCACATATATCCTTCAAAGTTAGGGTCATAAATTAGGGTTATATCCATAAGAAAATGTGTGATAATTGGCTGAATTACCTCACCCACTAATCAATATTCATAACATCAGAATGGCAATTATTTCAACTGCTCACTATAGGCAGCCTACCTACCTAATGTGAGGATTATCCCCTATTGAGCTAAGATGTCACATCATCCACACATATACTTTAACTCCTATCGACGCCTTTAATCCCTAATTGAAATTGGATATACGGTGGCCGAGAAAATAGCACTTAAGAAACTCACTGTAAGTACAACATAGCAATCATATATGGATTTATGATTACTGCGAGAACAAGCCTCAAGAAATTCACTGACGCCCGTACATACAATCTTGCGATCAGCAATAAAGAGGATTAGGCTAATCACTACAGGTAATCCACCCACCATGTATTTATGAATTATATTTGGAGCCACTTATAACGTCTGCTAATATTCTACTGCTTGTGGTGTGACCAAATTTTAAATACTACCATTCCCTTTTATACTATGAAGAATCCCAAACCCTGTTAATGCACATGTTAAAAATCAATACACATGTTAAAAATCAATACACATCACCTGTAAAATTCTGGGGGCATACACAGGTATAATCGTCAAGGTTATTTTGGCAAGTGCCCCCATTCGAGCAGGGCCCAGTCGAGCAGTGATCAGTGAAACTCTCACAGCGAGGGCCAGAGAATCCAGTACCAGTACAGTCACAGATAAATCCAAGTCCGTCATCGTCATCAGAAGTAGGAAGTGTACAAACTCCGTGGACGCAGACGCCTTTATCACATATGGTTGCATCCCGCTCACACAACCTGCCTGCTTTATCTGTAGTGAAAAATATTCACAATAATGGCAGCACACCACAATTAACCCTTTATCTACGATTACAAGCAAATTGCTTGCAAATGTCATGTCCAGACTGAAATTTTCATAAAATGAGTTAGCAAACCCCATTTACAGAACATAAATTTTGCTTATTTGATAGAGGACAAAATTCTCCTTTGTTTAAACATTTTTGACGTAGGATTAGTACGAAGATTTTGTTTAAATTATCAAACTTTTGACATTCGACCCAAAATGGTAAAAATCTTACCTTTGACCTGGACGACTCAATAAAGTTCCTGACATCCTAAATTACATCAATTCCGCAATCCCCGTGGCATGCGTACATCTTATTATTATTATTATTATTATTATTATTATTATTATTATTATTATTATTATTATTGTAGTGTCCATTCACTCCTGGCTTAGTTATTGCAAAAAATCATGAAAATGCCCAGTTTTGGCCCAAATGTCTGTCAACTTTAGCCTCCTTATGAGAATGAATCAAACACGAATCCTGTACCCCATCCCAACGACTTTTATATCATTAGAAAGCTATGGAACAGATGAGCAATTTAGCAAGGTTCAGTAACATATTTGGCAACATATCATAAAGTAAAAAGTTATGAGCAAAATTTCAAATAAACTAGCCTACCTAGGCTAGACAAAAAAGTGAAAAAAGAGAAATTAATTGTAGCCTAATACACCAAGTCAACGACAACAAGACAGCTCAGGCTCCAATGTGGACTACACAATGGATGCAAAATGTATATAAGTCCCTGGAATATCATGAAATAACCTGAAAATGAATGTGTAAAAACACATTTTATCCCATGTTAGGCATGAAAAGCAAATTTATGAAAAGCTTAAACTCTAAGCTTTCCACAGAGGTATACTTGTCGTTTGAACTTATGTTTAGATAAATAATGGAATTATACATGAATGTAAATAGTGTCAACTTCACTGGCAAGGGACAAAGGGTTAACTTCCGCATTCATTTACAGACTCAATGGACTCCATTTTAGAGCCATTCTGAACCTAACAGTGTGTACTGATGTCATATTGCGCCTTTATTTTCGTTCATCCATCATCGGCTACGCGCGAGTAGTAAAATAGTGCACCTTATTTTAAAAACATGACATTCGCAAAGAAGAGAGGTACAGTTGTTCACTACGATCGTGTACTAAAATCCAGGATATTTTCACACTAATTTGACATTAGTAAAAGTCATTCAATGTTCATACCAGGTTGTTTTGCGACGCCAATCAGCCACATCTGTGCAGGAAGCCGAATGGCTTCTAAAACTAGCCACAGTAAACTATCGATAATATTTGTTCCATTAGATATAGGCTAAATCTAAGTGTATTTGCATCAAAATTTATCAAGTCAACTTGTCGTGCGGCATATTCCATTTGGGCTTAGGCTATATCATGTAATATTCACTGCGAGCCTAACGTTACGATTCTAAATTGCCACGATGCGTGTGGAATACGTTACGTCAAACGGCGTGTTCAGTGTAGAACGATGTTTAATTATCGCCATTGGTAAAGGCACATGTTATTCTTGGTTAGAACAGTAAGCAATTTATCGTAGCCTGTTGATTTAAAAAAATGCCAGCGTATTTCCAGATTGTAAAGAGAGAATTTGAACTAATTACAGGAGGCATGGTTTGCAATTTCACTCTCGTGCTTCACACAAAGAAGTGATTTAATTTCGACATTGTTTGATTACGTCATTGTTACGAGGTCACTCTCGGCTAGTAATTCGAACTGGAGGAGTTTTAGACGGGATGAAAAAAAGATAATAATTAGTCAATCACTCATTTATTCATTACTATAGTCTTAGCAACTCAGTAGATTACAAATATATGCTAGTTCTACCACAATATATCATATAATGCAGAAAAACCGGTTTGTCTTCAAATCTAGTTGCAAAATTAAAATCGCAATGTGTCACTTATGAATTTATGATCTTTGTTATTTTTTTGTGAATAGCCCATGTTGGTATGATATTATTTATGGTTGCTATCGAATAGGTCGCAGATTATGGTCATTAAAACAAGCGTGATTATAGCATGTAGTTCTTATTAGGCCTACCCCCTGCCAACCGATTCGATTCCCATAGCAATTAACCAGTCTGTTTTCCCGGCAATCCCACTCGTCGTAATATAAGGTCATGTGACATGTTACCTGATCGGTTTAGTGCCATTTAACAGGTTTAGCCTTTTAGAAGAATTCTTCTGATTGTTATTGATAGTTTGTGATTGTTTCGAGACATACTCAAGATATGTTTCAGGCTTCATGCCATATGTTATACTTAGTACTGTTTTGTATGTCCTCGCAGGATTTTCCTACCTATTGTGTTCAAGTGGTCTATTTAGGCATAATTATGCCATCCGTCACCTTAAAGTTGTTTGCTCATCAATATAATTGCCTATATAAAAAAGTAAATATGCCCATTTTGAAATCTGGCATTTCAAAATAGTAATAAGTTTTCCCATTTTCAAATGGTGTTTTTTAACCAAGGGAAGATTGGTTTTTGGGGGAATCTGTTATGCCTAAATCGTCATTATCCTACATGCAATTAACTTACCAGCTGGACAGATACAAGTGAAATTGTCTATTTTCTTGAGACACATTCCATGGACGCAGGGGCTAGGGTCACATAGGTCAAAGTCAACTTCACAGGTCTCTCCGGCATAACCAGGGGTGCAGAAACACTCAAACCCATTGATCAAGTCATTGCATGTCCCACCGTTCCAACAGGGGTCTCTCTGACAATCATTAATGTTGACCTGTATATATGAAACAAAATTAGTGTTTCTCTATGATCATATCACAAACTCTAATTGGAGAAGTGTGATATTGTGGTCGATATGTTAAATAAAGTTTTTTAACTAAAGGCATTATATGTCACCATGACAAGTGTTTGGATAGGTGAGCAGTAGCCATTGGATCCCCATGGTAGTCCATGGTGACAGTGAAAACTTGCTGATGGTCTGGTTGCTCACCTTTGTGTTATCCCATGCATGGGCACGCAGGGAGTGTTTCGGTCGAGTGGTCAATGTATTAAGCTAATACTTCAAAGATCACTGTTTCGGTCCATAGTCATAACCATAACAATATTGTGTTCTTTATCTCAGTTGATTCTCTATACCCTAGTGAATAGGTACCTTGCCTGTATCTTTGTTGTCATGACAACACCTACCTCACAATAATCACCCATGAACCCTGGCAGACACGTGCAGGTGAAGTCAGATAAGATGCTGTCACATGTGCCGTTGTTCAAACAAGGTTCGAATTCGCATGGTAGGATTTCTTCATCACAGAGTTTGCCTATGTATCCCTCCTCACATTCACAGATAAAATCACCAGGTACATCGACACAGAGTGTTGCATTATCACAGGGGGCGCTATCACACTCCTGGATATCAAGGGAGCAGTCATCACCTATCAATGGAATATGAGAAATTGATATGGATAAACAAATCAGTCATCATTCTTGTTTTCAAAAGTCATATCAGGTGCAGGTAATGTCATATTAATGTCTAAAAATGTCATAAAAGCAAACAAAAGCAACAAATCCTAATAATTTCACAACAAAATATGGGCACAAAATGTACAACAGGTGGAGTTTCGAATCACTTCGCAATCAGAACTGGGACTAGTATAAAAATTGCAGGTAGAAAAAATAACTGTAATATAAGTTCAAAAACATGATTTGAAATGGAACAGGTCTAGACGATAAAAAAACATTGGAAACATTATCACGATAGCAACAACTGGTTTCATAAAGCTGGAAAAGTTGAAAACTGAAGCAATTTACCAAAAAAACCCATTCATACTTTAACGTAAAATTATTACTGCTACATGAATGTGGAACACACACGTTTGGACAGGATACTAACCGTGTATTTTTGCCTACCCTCATATTCTTCCTGGCATCTACAAATAACGCTGTTAGCTTCATGTACGCATGCTCCTCCGTTATCACTTATCACACGATATGTCAACACATTAGTCAATTTCCAGTTCACAGAACTGGCCGTCAACTCCTTTGAGACAATTGCCCCCGTGGCCAGGTAATTAACACCACATGTTATATTTCTTACCCTCGAATCCATTCTGGCATACACAAATAAAGCTGTTAGCTCCATCTATACACGTTCCTCCATTATCACACGAGAGATCAGTACAGTCGTCTATGTTCTCTTCGCAGTACTGACCCTCAAATCCTTCAGGGCAGTTACACGCTGGTCCCTCAATGAGGGGTAAACAGGTGGCTCCATTTTGACACTTATTCTCCTTGCAGGTGGCAGTCACTGTTAATAAATGAAAGTATATATAATACTCCACCCCTCTGTGAGGCATTTAGCATCCAAGTATCTAAGTGTTATATCATAACAGTCAATGAAAACCTGTAACTGTTATAAGAAATATTAGAAGCATGTTATAAGATGTTTTCAATGAAGTTAGAAATAATATTGGGTGCCATACACACCACAATCAAATTATGATGCTTGCAAGTGTTCAGTGTTGACCTGACTGCCTGAAGTGATTTCTACCACTGCAAAATAGGGATCAATGTACTTATTATGAACAGAATACACACCTGGCATAAATGTTCCCAGACATGGTCATTTTTTTAACGTTTGACCTCTATTAAACTCGGATGGCCTCTTACCTTTCACCAAAAACATTATAGATTTTGTTCTTAATTTGGAAACAGACTATGAAGCATGTATGGTACACATGTATGGTTTTCCGAGTTTGGTTTATGCATATCTCCTTCGTCCTCCACGTATTGGAGGGGGGGGGGGGGGGGGTATAACGGAGGGGTTGTCCCCCGCTGAAAAAAATCTGTATCTTGATGATACCTGATGAATGGAAAGTGTTGCCAATTGCCATTTATGCAAGACCTCATAATGAATCATCTACAATTATTTTACGGATCGTTCCCCATGGCCCAATGTTATAGATCGCATTGCCTGTTAACATGAACAAAAAGTTCAGATAGCCTATGTTAATCAATTTGAAAATCTGTTGCATAAACGTTTTCTCCAAGTTGCTTATGCTCTATAACTTTGGATGCTGTATATATTTATTTTCATTTGTTGTTCTCCTTATGACTGTTTGTTGTATCACGCTTACTGTCGTGGTGCCTTTTATAAAACGCATCGAGATGACGTTGATCAGTTATATAAGAAACGATTTATTGAGCTGATGCTGCTGCCGCTGTCGCTCTCGGCGACATCGTCGTCGTGTTCATTTTCCTTTTTGTCGTCGTGTTGGTCATCGTCATCGTGGCCGTTGTGATCCAGTTCGTCTTCGTCGTGGTCGTCCTAAAACTTGCAAACAATTGCATGGATCATGTCATAGGCGTACCGGCTGGGGGTCAGGAGGGCGGGGGGAATTGCTCTCCCAGTTTTGGGACATTGGCAATTTTTGGGCAGAGTGGAGAGATTGAAATTCGGGCAAAACGAGCTTGCCCCCTTCGCAGACTGGGGCCCGGACGCCTATGGATCATGTAATCATTATGGGAATAAACATTTACAATAAACTATTACACACAAATACATACATACAGACATTTAGTGCATGACTACACAGATTCCTTCATACTCCATCAGCCAGGAATGAAAATCTGCTGTTTAGGTCAGCTCGCGTTTCAGGTATGACACATTCTCCAATCACAGTTTCCATGAGTGCCATTATGAATATAAATAAATAACATAAAGAGAAGAAAATTGCATTTTTATGGTTGTGCTTTATTGTTGTTTTTAGCTTTGTCTACACTCACCATTACAATATTGTTCATTGACAGCCCCAGGTCGCACTGTTGTCGTAATCCCAGGGCAAAGCTCACATGATTGCTGACCAAAGTTTGGCTGGTAGTAGCGGATAGGACAGTATTGACAGGGCTCAAGGCCTGTTTCTGACCACTGACCAGGATCACACTCAACTAGATCAGTAAAATAGAGAGAAAATAGCATTGAGTTGACCGTACCATTGTGTTGACAACCAAATTTACACTGAAATAAGTAGGGCACTGAATTTCGTTAGACCCTATACTTGTTCACTCTCCAGAATAAATACTTCAAAACGGTCATAGCATACAGTCATACACAATATGTTTGAGTAACACACCATAGTAGAGTGCATAGCCGCAAACTATAATATAACAACAAAAAGAACGTTGGCCTTGGGTTTCACAAACTAAAATGATGTCTGGCTGATGTTTGAATGTTACTTTGGAAACAAAGCTATATCATCCCTAGCATTGCCGGATTTACATGGAGAAAAGGGGGACAATTGCCCTTGCCCCCCCCTCTATGCAAACGTCAATCATGTGAGGCTTCTACAAATTGTATCTGATCCCTAGCCCTAGCCGTGAAAATATGTTTGGTGTATGAATCGTTGTGGAGTTCTGTCAGTTTTGTGGTAAAAGTTAAAAGAATAGAATTGTGACTTTTAGCCGATTTTTTTTCTTTTTCTTCTCATTTGCTTATATTTGAGGTGAATATTCCCCAAACTACTGGCGAATTGTATCCTACAATGTGGACAAATTTGGGTGACTTCTCTATGTTCCGACATCTTTCTGTTCCGACGTCTCTATGTTCCGACAGCTTCATGTTCCGATACCTGTATGTTCCGACACATCCTCCGATAGCAGGCCGATGCATACATGTTTTGCATATTTCGATACTTACAAAAGCACTGCAAGACTGAGGTAGAACCACTCTCTAAAGTCTTCTGTCTCGCCTGAGGACATATAAGACAGCTGTCTCTATTTTTGTAAGGCTGGTAGTAACCGATCTCACATAGAGCACACGGCTCAACACCATTGTAGGAGTATTGCCCTGGCATACAGACAGCTGAGGTATTGGGAAAAGACAAAAACATTCGTTTAGAACTTTTTCTTTGTCATGTGATAGACACGGATACATATATAGTACAGATAGACACTTACGGTGCAACCTTGACAAATAAATCAACCTAAATCAGAGTTACGAAGAATACCCAAATCATTTACCAAAATAATAAACTGAATACAACAACTTTGAATCTATCGACACCAGTGATACAAATAAATGTAAAACATGTGGAATGAGGCTTTTGTAAAGTATGGTCAGACCACACACGTTGTTCAGCTGAATCTTCTAACAAAAACACAACTGTTCGTTTTGTGTCCTTGCCCTAGTATTCTTACGAATGGTGTTTAAATCTGGGTATAACAAGACATATATACAAATTGATACACCACTCTGTGGTTGCGTTGATGTCATGTCATTGGTGTAATGTGTGTTTGGTTAGGTTTTAAACACTTTTAGTTGCCCATATCTAACATTGATTGTGTGAACATTGATAGGAATTTATCTATGGTCAAGGTAGCCAACGTTGACCTAAAACACCTCGGCTCTCCACCAGAGACTACAACATTGGGAGCAGTGCTATGGCACAAAGGGAAGTTGACACAGTCGCAGAGAACTGACATCTTCAAAATTACTTTGAATTTTCTTTGAAACACCAAAATCTATTTCCAGTAAATTGATCAATGCATTGACTGAATTTGAAGACGGAACTTGTGTCTCATACATTCCAGGATTCTGTATTAGTTGAATCACCATGCATAACATCGATTGTACTGACCAGTGGTGTAGATATTCTGATAGATTTGAGATGAGAAAAAAGGCTTTTATTCAAATGCATCTCAAAAGTTCCATTTTAAAAGCCATTTCCTCTCTCGTAATATCTGCATTAGGCCTATACTGCCTGGTGCACTCAACTGGAGTACGTATATATGACTTTTACCAATACAGAATTATTCATACTGGGATGTGAAATTCTCTAGTTGGTGAGAAGAGTATGTCTTTAAGTAAAAATTAAGAAGAATCCATAATAGTTGGCAATCCTGTACATTATTACAGAAAACTTCTTATTTACCTATACCAACCACTGTTATTATTATTATGAACAAGACAATCATATGGCAGTAAAGACTCCCGCATATACTGCAAGAAACAAGAGCAAGAGAAGTGCTGTATAATACCCCCCTAACCTAACAATTCCACAGACTCGACAACATTAGGGGAGCCACGTGTGCTAATGTTTTCTATCCTAATGGATGATCATACAAACCTTTAACTTTTCATACAAACAATATTTATTTTGCGCTATATCCAATAATGATCAAAGCGCGTTGAAATAACGAATAGAATACAATAGCAAAGTGGCCAAAAAACGAAACAAAAAACAATTATTATCAATACGACTTAAGAAGCTTCTTGAAAGCAGTAGGTGACTGGGCTTCTCTGATATTGCGTGGGAGTGTGTTCCAAAGT
>JAODUJ010058781.1:0-12022 GCA_027564615.1 Psolus chitonoides | reverse complement strand
TCTATGATCATGAAGTCAAAATAAGCTATTCCACTGTGTCTGATCAGTAACAATTTGACGCTAATAGACGTATGTGCTTGCCAAACAAAGGTGTCGCTCGATTTTTCTTCGTGGGCTACATTATAGCAAAGATATATATGTGTAAATATATTCTATAAATTGTAGGAATAATATTGTATAATATTTTTTCCGAAAAATGTAAAGAGGAAGCAGTTGTATATTTGTTATATTTCATTCTCAACTGGCGGCCCACGGCGACCTATACAGATAAAAAGAAACATTTGAAAAGATATTTTACAAAAAATGCTTGTAAACTGTTGTAGCTACCAGGGGGCTTCGCCACCAGGGGGCTTCGCCACCAGGGGCCCTAACGCGGACCCTGGACCACACCATTAGGCGTGTGCATCGATCTCATCATGGCCCCTGCAGTGCCCCATATTAAGTGGCCCGCGACAAGTTTGATATTGTTCATGTCGGCCATATTCATAAATTAGTTGAGATCCCTGCAGTATATATTTCAAACTGAGGAGTGGGGATGGTAGGGGCGGGGGAGAAAGGGAGGGGGTGCGGGGATTTCACAGAAAAATGTAGATTTAATTGTTGAAAAAAGGCATTCATATGGGCCGCATGCGGTCCGGATCCTGTCCACCCGTGGTGAAAACAGAGCATGCATGTTGTATGTTACCTCATATATATGTTAGTTTCACAACTTCATATTCTCAAATCCCCCGAAAAACCAAAAAAACAGGGACGTCACACCAGACTTGTATTGTAGTACTCGAGTTCGTAATCGTACTCGAGTACATTTTCCGTACTCTTACTCATACTCATGGGCTTGGTACTCGTACTCGCAATTTGAAAAGTAATGTACTCGTACTCGTACTCATGGGCTTGGTACTCGTACTCCTACTCTTCATTCATTCATTTATTTGTTTTTCCACCTTGAAATATACAATATATGGAGTACAGAACAGAATATATACAGTGTGGAGGGAAGTGCACTTGAAACCCCGAAGCAGGGCTTCAGGTAGGATTGTGCTCGTAGGCCGTGATTTGTAGAAACCAGGGTGTTCCACTTGTTGCAATCTTTGCGCATTAGCGTTGGGTCAATGGCCCACTCAGGCGAATTTGGGCCGTGTTTTTTGGTGGTTAGGCCGTGCACATCACGGTTGCACGGCTGGCTGCCTAAAGCCCTGGTGTCGAGTCTGGGTCTGACACCACGTTGCGTTCTTGGGCATGGACACTTTTATCTCGATTGCCTCACTCCACCCAGATGCAACTGGCAATATGCGAGGTGTTACTTGTGAAGTTGGCGTTGATCTCAAGCTGCATCCTTGGTGTGTGGGTTTTTCTGTAAAGTGCTTCGATACTATGTAAAAGACGCTATATCAAGTTGTGGTGAAGTTGGCACTGATCTCGAGCTGCAGCCTTGTACTCGTGTGTGTGTGTGTGTGGGTTATTTGAGTTACACCGATGGCCAGGGGCAATGTCTGTACAGCGCTTTGATACTATTTAAAAGGCGCTGTATCAAATTACCAGATATTATTAGTCACCAGGTATCAATGTTGTCGGTAGATAACACCTAAATCTCAGAACCTCTCGCGCAGGAGTCGGTAAGGCTTACCTGAAAATCTCGTCAGTGGATCTCCTTTTCTATATTTTATGGGGATATGAATGTCGTATGGATTCCATTTTCGAGGTATCATGGTTTCCTTTCTATACAGCAATCAATAGTGCAATTCTTATTCTTTCTGTTTCTCTAGGGAGAAATCGGTATCGTAACTCCACCTACAGCAGCAGCGGCGGCAGTCGTGGTAGGGGCAACAGCTACACAGGTCGTTCTTCGTTCGGTAGTCGTGGTGGCAGAGGCAGCAGCTTTGGCAGCTCTCGTGGTGGATCGTCCGGATTCGGAGGTAGTTCTCGTGGTGGATTTGGCAGTGGTGGACGCGGCGGAGGGTTTGGATCAAGTGGTCGTGGAGGTGGGTTTGACACAAGTGAGGGTGACGAAGGCCGGTTGTTAAGGCCCAGGGTGAATACTGGGCGGCAAGGGAAGGCCTTGAATGAAGGCCCTGATGGGGATGATTATAAACCACTGCTGAGGGGGAGACCCTCTGCCTCTAGCAGTATTCCATCTCTGATGAGCATTGAGAGCTTGAAGCCTTCAAAGATGGAGGCAGATAGTGGTGGCAGTGAGAATGAGGAAGGGATTCTTGGTAAGGCCCCAAGAAGGGATTCCAGTAATCCAGATACGAGTCTTCAAGGAGGCTCTACTAAGCAGGCTATGGGCCCAGGTGGTGCTGGCCCCCACAAAAGCTATGCCGAGAAGGATTCTAATGAAAATATGGCCCCTAAAGGAAGATTTGATAAGAGGGATTCGTATAATGACAATATGGGCCCGAAAGGTCGATTTGGTGAGCAAGATACAGGAATGGGCCTTGAAAGTGATATTAGCAATAAAGGTGGAGGCTTTAAAAAGCAGGGTATGGGCCCAAGAAGTGCCGGCCCCCAAAAAAGCTTCGGAAGTAAGGATTCTAACAAAGAAAATACGAGCTCCCAAGGTCAATTTGGTAAACGAGATGCAGGAATGGGCATTGGAAGTTTTTTGGGTAATCAAGGAGGCTTCAATAAGCCAGGTATGGGCCCAAGAGGGGATTCTGGCCCCCAAAAAAGCTTTGGAAGGAAAGATTCTAATAATGAAAATAAGGGCCCCCAAGATCAATTTGGTGAGCAAGATGCAGGAATGGGCCCTGGAAGTGATTTTGGTAATCAAGGCTTTAATAAGCTAGGCATTGCCCCAAGAGGGGGTACTGGCCCCCCAAAAAGCTTTGGAAGGATGGATTCTAACAACCCCCAAAGTCGATTCGGTGAGCAAGGTACAGCAATGTTGGGGCAGAGTAGGAATTCCAAGTTTGATTCTAGATGGGGTTCCAATGATGAAGAATTTGGTAAGGCACTTCAAGAAAAAGATATGTGGCCTAGAGTAGGCATTGGTCGGGAGTTGGACAATATGGGAGTAGCAAGTGATTCCTTTAATAACCAGGAGACTGGATTCTATTCTGATCACCAAAAAATTGTTGGGAATTCCGGCCAAGGTAGTGGCCCTGATCGTCACAAGCCACCTTGGGCAGGTCAGGACAGGTGGGATGAGGGCTCATCATTTCTACCTAGTGATAATCCTGCTCGGGAAGGGTTTGGTGGCCATACTGGTAGTTTTAGCCATGGGGATACCCCAAGGAAGAGTATTAACACTAGTGATTCATTCCCACCTCACAAGAGATCTAGTCGGTTCTCTCAAGAGGTTGGTCAGAGGGACACCCAACAACAGCCTCCTTTCAGAAGGGGTGACCAGATTAACACCTCACAACAGTCTTCTTTCAGAGGGGGTGACCAGAGTAACACCCCAGAACAGCCTCCTTTCAGAGGGGGTGACCAGGGTAATACCCCACAACAGCCTCCTTTCAGAGGGGTTGACCAGAGTAACACCCCACAACAGCCTCCTTTCAGAGGGGGTGACCAGAGTAACACTCCACAACAGCCTCCTTTCAGAGGGGGTGGCCAGAGTAACACTCCACAACAGCCTCCTTTCAGAGGGGGTGACCAGAGTAACACCCCACAACAGCCTTCTTTCAAAGTGGGTGATCAGAGTAACACTCCACAACAGCCTCCTTTCAGAGGGGGTGACCAGAGTAACACCCCACAACAGCATCCTTTCCCAGTCTCTGGTCAGCCTCAGCATCCCCCCACAGTGGCCAAGTCTGTTACGACCGTGACTGCTCCCTCCCCTGGTGGAGCGGCTGCAGCACCAGTAACCCCAATCCAAGGTGACTTGGCAACCTTTGACCCTAATCAGGCCACCCAGGTTGCAATGCAGCAGTTACAGATGACCTTTGACCCTGCCACATACCAACAGTACCAGAGTTATTATTACCAGTACTACCTTCAATACTACCAGCAATTGAAGGCACAGTACACCATGCAGCAGTCGACAGATTAACGCAGTCACTATCAATAATTCCATGGCTGCCAACCAGCACTGATTTTCAGTATTTAGTACTGACAATCACTATAAGAAAGGATTAATTTGATTTTAAATTGATTCGGAGATGCCTGTGTTGATTTCATTAACATTACATTTCTTTATGACTATAGTAAAAAAAGGAATCGATTACGATTTTGCTTCCGTCCGAGGCTTATGTAGAATTGATTAGAATTTGACGAAACATTGAAAATCTGCATTTTCAACTACTGTAATATGGAAATGATAAATTCAGGTTCAGTCTATAACAGACATTGTACAAAGCAAACCCACCAAATCCTGTATGTTCAACATTTTCAATGTCACCCCAAAAAACATCTGCTTTGGTCTGCAGTTGGAGTTGTTTTGGCATTTAACTACTGAGAAAAGGCCAACATTTTCAATTGAGCCTAAATACAAGAATTTCTGATGTGTACTAATTCTGAATTTTTATAATAACCTGTTACTGCCACAAGGCAATGGCATTGCAATTTCTGTCGAGCTCCGTTTTGAAGAGTTGCACAGTTTTGTTCTAAAGGTTCTTACAAGGGTTAAGGTTTAGCGAGTTTGTTTTTAAAGAATTTTTACTACTGTTTATTCTGTCAATGTTCAGTTTGTGGTATTATGCTGGGTAATTTCATCAAAAACTTTCATGAATAATTTTTTACTGGCTGCAAGAATATTTTAAATATTTTTTTCCCTGTACATTGTATATAGTTTTCCTTTATCACTTGTAAATAGTTTAAGATATCTAGAAATGAGGATAGAAGTTTCAACAAATTTGTTGGAATGATGTGTAATTTGTGAAAGATGAAGCCAAGCTGTTCTTTGAAGAAATTATTTCAACTTTAAAATAGGTTATTATGGTAACAGTTGGGAATGCTATAAAAATGGGAAACCCTGAAAGAAATATAGATCCATTTATACCCACTCTTAAAATAAATCTAAATTTTTCTTACCACACGATCTTTACTCCATGTGCATGATGATTGAGGAAGCAGTCCCAGTCTTTTTTGACAGTTATTTTGGCTTTGAATGAAACTCTATTAATTTGGGAGATAACACTTGCTATTTAGTACAATCACACCTTCTCACCTCACCCAGCTGCACATCTGGCTGCTTTTTATGTTACAACCATGTTCCTGTTGGTAGTAGATTTGTGCGTCTATGATTCGGCTATTGACTGCCTTGCTGGATGCAAGTAATCCACACAGTGGCCTAACTTTTAGAATTTATAAAATGGCAGTCCAAGCTGTTTCCTTAGATCGAAGTATAAAAGTAAATCCACACTGGCTGATTGAAGGGCAGCAGAAGCCTCACCCCACCACCCTTCACCACCACTCCTTGCTGGTTTTACGAATAGCCTGGCCTATTGTACCGGCTGTAAATAATTACACATCCATAGCTGTGGCTGTGTGCTGCAGACAGACAATGTTGTGGGTTTAAATATTTGGCTGTCTCAATCCCTTCTTCTATTTGGTAGTCTCAGTTTCCTCCTTCACTTGTAATGTTGCAGTATTTGGGCATTGAAAGAATAGACTGCTGCACGAGTATGGGCTGCCACACTTTTTAGCTGGCCCATGGTCTCTGGATCACACTGCCCTACAAGGTTGCTCCCATTGCCACCCCCCCCCAATTTTCTGAGAAGCATGGAAGGTTACACTTTGTCCATGCTCCAATAGCCATACTGCAACACTTTGTCCATCCCCAACCCATGCTCAATGAAGCGTGGATTTCATCAAGTTTGCCTATATTCCTAGATGTACAGACAGCTTGCCACATTTAATCAAATTCCCCCATGCGTTTAGAAGCAAGGACTGCCTTCTCCGTAGTGCTAAACTTTTCCATCCGGGTCTCGTGCCCTAATGAGAATAGTGCTCCACTCAAGATTACCTATGCCACTCTTGGTCAAATTCCCTGATGCTTTTAGAAGCTAGGACTACCTTAACCATAGTGCTACTGAATGCTTTCTGCCCCATCCCCCCCCCCCACATGATCCAAGGATAGATTGTCACACTTTGTCCAGTACATACTCCACTGAGTATGGACTGCCACACTGGTCAAATTCCTTCATGCTTTCGACATACTGCTGAACTTTTCTATTTCCTCATGATTCCAAGAAGGATAGACTGCCACACCTGGTCAAATACCCCCATGCTTATAGAAGCATGCACTGCCTTAACCATGTTGCTAAACCCACCCCCTGTCTAGTTTACCCATGCTCCAAGAAGCATGGGATTGCCACACTCCTTGTTTACCCTTGTGTAGAGCACGGGACTGGACTATCACACTTTGTCTAGTTTAACAATACCCATGCTACAAGAAGCATGGGACTGCCACACTCCTTCTTTTTCACCCATGTTTGGAGCATGGAACTGGACTACCACACTTTGTCTAGTTTAACAATACCCATGCTACCAGAAGCATGGGACTGCCAACCTCCTTGTTCACCCATGTGTGGAGCACGGGACTGGACTATCACACGTTGTCTAGTTTAACAATACCCATGCTCCAAGAAGCATGGGACTGCCAACCTCCTTGTTCACCCATGTGTAGAGCACAGGACTGGACTATCACACTTTGTCTAGTTTAACAATACCCATGCTCCAAGAAGCATGGGACTGCCACACTCCTTCTTGTTCACCCATGTGTGGAGCATGGAACTGACTACCACACTTTGTCTAGATTAACAATACCCATGCTCCAAGAAGCATGGGACTGCCACACTCCTCCTTGTTTACCCATGTGTGGAGCATGGGACTGGACTACCACGCTTTGTCTAGTTTAACAATACCCATGCTCCAAGAAGCATGGGACTGCCACACTCCTTCTTGTTTACCCATGTGTGGAGCATGGGACTGGACTACCACACTGTCTAGATTAACAATACCCATGCTCCAAGAAGCATGGGACTGCCAACCTTGTTCACCCATGTGTGGAGCACGGGACTGGATACCACGCGTTGTCTAGTTTAACAATACCCATGCTACAAGAAGCATGGGACCCACACTCCTTCTTGTTCACCCATGTGTGGAGCATGGAACTGGACTACCACACTTTGTCTAGTTTAACAATACCCATGCTCCAAGAATCATGGGACTGCCAACCTCCTTGTTCACCCACGTGTAGAGCATGGGACTGGACTACCATACTTGGTCTAGTTTACCCATGCTCCAAGAATCATGGGACTATCACACTCCTTGTTGTGAAGCATGGGACTGGACACTTGTGTATGGTTTAACCATGCTCTGAGAAACATGGGCTTCCACACTTGGTCCATTTTCTCCCATGCTCCAAAATGGTCCAACATGACAATTCTGCCACACTGGCCTGTTTCCCCCCAGGCACAAAGAAGCATTTCCATGCTGTCAAAAGTATGGACTGTTGTAACCATTCTGTCACACATTTTTTGTTTCCCCCATGTTCCAAGAAGCATGGACTGCCATAACCGTACTGGCACACTTTCCTCCCTGCAGAGTGACGGCTGAAAACCCTGTCGCTGAAAGACTACGTCTAAAACGAAAGCTAATTCAACTAATTTTTCTTTCTCCAAATTCTTGGTCTTAATCTTTGCAGGGTTTGGAAAGACGAGCGGTCAATATGGTGGCCAACAAAATGGTTCCTTCGGCGGGAAGCCCTACCAGCAAAATGGAACAGCCAAATGGTAGACAGAATTGTGCAACTGGGGAGAAAAAGGCCAAAAATATGACCCTTTCAAACTGTTCAGTATAGACAAGGTGTGTAAGTTGTAAATAGCCAATGTTAGCTCACACCATATGAACTGAGATTCAAGGTATGGTATTAGAACAAAAATACTAAAACAATGAAGCTGAAGCTAGCTCACATGGTATAGATCGACTGGAAATTAAAGCTGACATGTGACATTCCTCATTCATCACAAGAATTTTAATACACATCACAATAAAGTAATAGATGTGGATCTTGGTGTGCCGAGTTGCCAGAAGCTATTCCATCAACAATTAGTCGCAAGCATTTTCACTTTCATTGCTAAATGTTTTGTGTGATGCTTCTAATGAACAGATCAGAAATAATGATCTTTGAATAATGACATCAACCCATGTTTTAATATGTAACTAGCTTTCATGGTAATTTCAGTCTTTTTAGCAGTAAATATTAGAACATTGTAGTTGATTTTTGTTTTCAATGTGCATCTCGGATCAAAGGCTGTAATGTGGTGAACAAAGAGGCTAAAACCATACTTCAGTCCTCTTTGGTAACCTGAACTTTTAGGGTCTTATAATAATTTAATTCTGCTTGATGTCTATAGGTTTCAATTTGGTTTTGATATTCGACGGCTTGTTGGCAACTCTCCTTTGTCTGACAATAACTGTTTTATGCATTATCAGTGACTGATGAACTGCAGCTGATTTACTCAATCAAGATTATGATAAGTGATGATGATTTTGCTATATCGGGCTGAAACTCTGCGAATGGTAATCCATATTTCTACTTCCAAATCGGGTTGATTATTGGAGCAAAAATCTATAGTTACTGAACAGCCCACATTGTCCACACATTTTTTGGACATGGGCATCATCAGTGATGTATCTGAAATTGTAGCCTAGGATAATTGTGTCCATCCAACCCTTCATGATATTTATCTCTATTGAGTTATTGTCAAATGTATGATTGTAACAAGATGCAACTCCCCTTGGCTGTAGTAAAATACATTGCGAACTTGTAGAGATGGTAGAACAGGTGTGAATGATATTGTTGTTGATAAGCATAAATAAAATGTTGAACCCATTATTTGCAATCTGGAATGCAAATAATACTGGTTTGTAGATCGCATTTCCCTTCAGGCATGGGTATGTGTGTTTATTGTTGATAAGGTGCTGGATTAGTTGTACAGGGATTAGGGACCTTCGTATATAGCACAGCATGGAAAGCACACCAAGGTGTGACAAGTCTGGTTGGCAAAATCTGTAAGGAGCAGTTTGGAGGTGGGCTCAAGAGGTGCACACCCCTCTATCTAGGTCTACCTCAGTCTATGGTATTGCATAAATGCAGTTGATGGAACTGATAGGCTCAAGAGGTGCACACCCCTCTATCTAGGTCTACCCTAGTCTATGGTATTGCATAAATGCAGTTGATGGAACTGATAGCACTATTTATTGTGCATACAATCCCTGTTACACACACATTTTCTCAAAGCTGAATGGGACATCCCTTGCCCAGGATGTACATACAACCAAAGTTGCACCCCGTATCGAATCCTGGAAACGCTACCGATTACAAGGTACCCAACAGATTGATTGTCTGAATCGGTTTGTGATTTTGACATTGCAAAAAAGAGGTGCACACCCCTCTTATCCGCTGGTTGTCCAAATCGGTAAGGAGCTGTGGCGAGTTTGGAGGTGGGCGCAAGAGGCGCACCCTCTATTGGCCTTTGTCTATTGTATTACATAAATGCAGTTGATGGAACTGATAGCACTATTGTGCATACAATCCTTGTTACATGCACAACATTTTCCTCAAAGCTGAATGGGACATCCCTTGCCCAGGATGTACATACAGCCACAGTCGCATCCCACATCGAATGCTGGAAATGCTACTGATAAGGTACCCAACAGATTGATTGTCTGAATCGGTTTGTGATTTTGACATTGCAAAAAGAGCTGGGTGATGATGCATGAGAAAAATGTAAAGATGTATATTACTTTTTATTCCTTTAAATTCTTTGTTATTTTGGATCCACTAAGTTGTATTTTTCTAAAGGACTTCACTGATTGGTGAAATATTTTATTAACCAGATTTGGTGATCTTATTCGACCCCACCCCTTGTCTTCATGTTATCCCTTGTATCCTTCAAGGTACACTTTACTAAGAATGCAAGTAGCCTGGTAACTTATTGATTGACCTCGTCAAGTAGAACATTCCACCTAATCGTGAAATTGAAAGATACCGAAGTTGTTCGTCAGCATGTAATAAAACAAATCCAGGGCTGCCATTTAGTGATGATTTTCAGAATACTGAAAATGAAAAACATTGTATAGTAGGATTAATTTCTGGACTGATTTTGAGATGTCGCTGTTAATTCAGTCTACATTACAATATTTATGATCTCATTAAAATAACGCATTTTGGATCAAATGCTGATTTAAGGAAAATTGCTTCTCAAAGTTGGCAGTTCTGGACATGACATAATACGACCAAAAATGTGAACATTACATTGTGAAAAAAAATTGGTCCACCGGGTGCTGCATATCATGTCTATCATTAGACATGAAAAATTCAGCAACTAAGAACTTGTATTGTGTAGTAGGCGTGCAATAAATTTATTGACTGTAATGTCATGCAAAAAATGTATGGTTACCAAATAATCTGAATAGCACCTGCTATGCAATTCAGTGGAGATGTTAAACAATGTGTCATATGGCGAACTTTCATGTTTTAGTTAAACATATGTGGTAGTCGTAAAATGAGTGGTATAATTGATGGAGTTACTGTCATTTGGATTTATGTGGTTTTAAGAGTAATCATTTATTAAAATAGATGTTCTGATAGTAAAATTAATTTTTTATCTTTGTTTTCATTAGTTTCTCATTTTAAGCTCATACCAGCTGGTGGGAGCTATTGTGATCGTGCTACGTCTATCTGTCAACAGTTGGTAAAATCGCTCCCATGCGTACACGCTTTGACAGATTTTTACGTAACTTGGACACAATGACCAGTGGGTGGTGGGCCACCAAACGGTTCCAGGTCAAAGGTCATCAGTAGAGGCCATTAAATGGAAACTTCTACAGTTTTGATTGTACAGTGTTGAGGTTTTATCATAATAATGCTCTGGTAGCGCTACCTTCCGGGTATTTAGGTATTCTAGGTGGAGGCTCATCTAGTGGTCCCCATCTGGTGGTCATTTCAGGCCGAGATTGTCGGAGTGACATGAAAGTTGGCACATATAGTAAACATTAAAGGTCATTTCGAGGTATTAGGGGTCATTTGAGGTCGAATTACTAAACATTGTTGTATTCACATGAAATTCGGTACATACAGTAAACATTTGGTGACAAAAACTTTGTAGGTCATTTGAGGTCAAATTATAGAATTACATGTGGTGAATATTTTACTGGACATTTGAGATCGAATTACTAAACAGTTGTATTTACATGATACTCACAGTAGAATTTGGTGGTTTAAATGTTGGAGGTCATCAGGGGTCATTTTAGTATGAAACACCTTGTTGTATTTACACAAAACATTTGGTGCCAAATGTTGGAGGTCATTTGGGGTGAAGTACTAAACATTGTTGGATTCACATGAAACTTGGTACCAATGGTGTAGCGACGGGGCATGCCCCACCTCGGCCTTAGAAAATAAGCTTTTCTACTAAATTTACTGGACATTTCCCTGCTGTGTTAATCATAAACATTGCTAGCAACCTGTAAATTGCATTTTTCACCCATTTCCATCGACTCCTCCAAAACACCCCCCTCCACCATAGTCCATGGTGGATAAGGCCTAATGGATTATCACATCTGTACATCGATGAGGATCTTGAATTGAATCATGAGCATGGCATCGATATAGGGGACAACCGACAATTAGTGTTCATCTAGTTAGAGCGTGGTAAGTGGCTTTCCATAATTTTGATGATACAGTTTTGAAGATAGTGTTGAGGGTTTCAAACATAACACATTTTTGATTCCTTGAAAAAAGGAATCTATGCTGTGTGTGTGTGGCCAACATTTTTTATTGACAATTTTAATTTACTGATGGTTGTTCTTTTCGATAAAGAAAACTTCACAGCTCCGCATGTGATCATTTGACTCGTTTCAGGTATCAACATGATAAAAATGAAGGCACTTTTGAAGCCTGGAATTAAAACTGTTTTGCTGTTCATTTACATCATTAAATTTCCCTCTCAATAAAATGGCCAGTCCATTACCCTATCATCACCCAGGCTATTGGTTCAAATCACCATGGGTCAAATAAGTACATAAACAATCTGCCAACATTTAATCCCTGAATAAACATGTGGTCTCT
>JAODUJ010058780.1:0-17988 GCA_027564615.1 Psolus chitonoides | reverse complement strand
TTCGTATATTATATATGTGTATCATGTAGATAAAGACCGTTTTCACCATCTTTATATCGTAGTCTGGCCGCTCTTCAGGGGGTAGTCAAAAGGAAACTCCACTAATTTCTTCAGGGGTAAATACGTCACTTCACAGAACAGAAGATAGTATAGTAGATGATGGCACTATTCTGGTAAGTGGTAATTAAATGTTTGTATTACTTATACAATACAGTTAAATTGTGTATATTTCTGTGGTGGACTGTCAGAAATATAGACGTTATACAACGTTAAGTGAATACTGTTATGTAAATAGTGTCGGCTTAATAGGATTATACGATGGCTATGACGATGTAATGGCATACATACTGTCGTTATTCTATACGATGATGTGACGGGTATGACGTTGTTCCTTGATAATATGTTCTTTCATACGTTGATGTAAAGAATGATGTTGCCTTTTACGATGTCTGTTAAAACAGAAGAAGGCTAAATACAAATTTCATGCGGTATTTCAATAAAGCAAAATTCAGTCTTCGTATGCTTTGTATGCACAAGATATATTCAGAAGGTATGTTTGCCTGAATAAAAAAAAAAAATATATATATATAGCCTACCCATTTTTTTTCCAGTTTAAACAAAAGTTTATCCCGCGCGTGTTATGCATTTGCAATTGTAGACTACTAGTAAATTTCGACCAAATACAATTCAATTTAAATAGAAAACTACTTTATATGACGACAGTTTCCAGATATTTCATTTATTAAAAAAGTTGTATAATACAAATAAAGAATTAACTGAACCATGTCATATTGTGTATCCACTTTGGCAAGATTGTATGCAAGTACAAACAAAAGTTTATCCTGAGCGTGTTATGCATTTGCAACTGTAGATTACTAGTTTATTGTACTGAATACAATTGGATTGATATAGAAGACTACAATATATGACGACATTTTCGAGATTCTTTGATTTATTCAAAAGTGTTATAATACAAATAAAGGGCAAACTGAACCATGTCATTTTCCGTTTCCACTTTGACAAGATTTTAGGTGAGATTAAACAAGAGTTTATCCAGCGCGTGTTATGCATCTGCAATTGGAGATTACGTGTTTATTCTACCAAATAAAATCGAGTTTATATAGAAGATTACTGTATATAACGACATTTTCCATATTCTTTCATTCAATAAAAGTTTATAATACAAATTGTCCCGTTGGCTCAGTGACGAATCGGCAAAACCCGTTTTTGTCATAGTGACGAATCGTGATATTGTCCATGTTTTGCAGAGTGACGAATGTCAATTCCTCAATATTTATAATCCAATGTTTGTTGTCTGGTCTCAATATTTAACAAACTCACTTCAGAAGCTCACCTAACTTTTGGGGAACTCATTACTTATGCGATGTTGTATTTGAGCTCTAAAACTTTTTCCCTTTGTTCTGCCCGCCAGATAGTGGGTGCCGACGGCCGGTTGCGCCCGGCCGATTGGCGTCCCATACTCTGGGCACAACCATTCGTGTTGGTGAATTCTGTCCGGTTAGGCAGAAGTACTTGAGCCAAGATCTTCTTTGTGTTTTCGTTTATATTAACGATTTGAAGGCGATACCATATGTTCCAGTTTGGTGCAGTATTGGTAATAGTTAAGCCCCGGCCCCCTCCCTGGTTAGTTGCAATGATGTGCGACAAGGAATCCAATCGCCTTGTTCGATCGGCTTCCACCGCCATCGCCTCCACTACTGCACTCACTATGTGCATGAGTCTCCGCTCAATTGCGGTTCGGGCAGTTTTTACAGGCCCCTTGAGGGGTTTTCCCTGGTCTACCCTGCTCACTAGCATAGCTCATCCTGACTGCAAATGTCTTACTGTCAGTTTGAGCCATGTCCCGCATTTCTAGGCCACGGGATTCTCTCCCTGTCAAAGTTTCTAAATGTGGTCATTCCTATCCAAATGCATTTGTGTGTGTCTGTCTCGTACAGTCAAGGTATACAAGTGGGGAATTAGTATGCAGAGTCCTATTGGCTAAGATGACACTCTAATTCAATGCATGATGACAGTGAGCTGTATTCCATTGTTTTCGTATTTGCTCATTTGCATACCCTCACGGGGGATTTTTTTAATTTTGCACGTGCCTCTCAAGGGCAACCCTGGATTTATTATGCTATGGATACACTGCGTAGGCTGGGCATATAGTACAATGCCGGGAGGGTAACGTCCCCCGCCCCAGAGAGTCGGAGACGCTGCTTTCTAGCACGAACGTCATACGCACGTGCACCGGTTCAAGCCGTAATCGGTCCAGGGGGCCATTTCGGCCGATGATTATGCAAGACATAGGGACAAGAAGATTTTCATGCGGATTTTGCCTCTACAGGAGACAGTTTTATTATTAATTATTCAGCTCCAAAAATTCGCAATTCGTCCGTTTCTTAGAAAATATATATGTTTGGCCTCCTATGGTCCAGGGGTGACACCCAAGGGCGGATCCAGAGGGCCCCCCTTACCACATAGCCTATATGTGAAAAAGTATGAAAAATACATAAAAATCCCACAATATATCAAACAACATCCCCCCTTACAGCAAATTCTGGATCCGTTCTTGGTGACACCCCTTGGAGGGCATAGTGGATAGGGGGATACAGGTATCCCCACGTCACCGACAATGTCATTTGTTATTTTAACTCTCTACCTTTGACCTCTCCACAGGAACCGGGTACCAAGACGGAGTTTTTTCATTGACGCCACGTTTTGGCCTATAATATATTATTATGCATAATCGTATTCATTCAAACTGGCGGACTAATTTGCATATTTTGCATACATAATTACCCTAAACCAAAATTGTTGAAATTCTTATTGTTTTACCTTTCAGGAAATACCAAGGTTCCTATTGAAGATATTGCTAATAAAAATAATTATATATTTTTTCTTTTGGGGAACTCATTACTTATGCGATGTTGTATTTGAGCTCTAAAACTTGACCTAAATACTACCAAACTTTTTCCCTTTGTTCTGCCCGCCAGATGGTGGGTGCCGACGGCCGGTTACGCCCGGCCGATTGGCGTCCCATACTCTGGGCACAACGTGTTGGTGAATTCTGTCCGGTTAGGCAGAATTACTTGAGCCAGGATCTTCTTTGTGTTTTCGTTACATTTACGATTTGAAGGCGATACTATATGTTCCGGTTTGGTGCAGTATTGGTAATAGTTAAGCCCCGGCCCCCTCCCTGGTTCGTTGCAATGATGTGCGACAAGTAATCCAGTCGCCTTGTTCGATCGGCTTCCACCGCCATCGCCTCTACTACTGCACTCACTATGTGCATGAGCCTCCGCTCAATTGCGGTTCGGGCAGTTTTTACAGGCCCCTGGAGGGGTTTTCCCTGGTCTACACTGCTCACTACCCTTACAAAAATTTCCCGTACATTTCCTATAAAAAAAACCCGCACAATTTCCCGTAGGATTTTGGCCCACGGGAAAATCGAGATTCATAGGAAAGATGTTCCTATAGGAAATTCCCCCATAGGAAATGGATGATTTCCTATAGGAATCGTTCCCATAGGAAATGGATTCCCTATAGGAATTGTTCCCGTAGGAAATGGATTTCCATAGCAAATGGATTTCCTATAGGAATATTCCCCATAGGAAATGGATTTTTTTTCCCATAGGAAATGGATTTCCTATAGGAATATTCCCCATAGGAAATTGATTTCCTATACGAATTTTCCCCGCATGAAATGGATTTCCTATAGGAAATTTTCCCATAGGAAATGAATTTGCTATAGGAAATTTCCCCATAGGAAATGGATTTCCTGTAGGAAACATCTCCATAGGAAATGCATTTCCTGTAGGAAATATACACATAGGAAATGGATTTCCCATAGGAAATGGATTTCCTGTAGGAAATTTCCCGATAGGAAATGGATTTCCTGTAAGCAATATCCTACAGGAAATGGATTTCCTATAGGAAATATCCCCATAGCAAATTTATTTCCTATGAGAAATATCCCCATAGGTAGTGAATATTTCTTGTGAATGATCATGCAATCACCATTAATATTTCTGTATAATTATTCCATTGCATAACATGTTTATTTGACCATCAAATGACCTCTAACCCATTTGGAATAATTGCTTGAATATATGTATAATTACGAATCTCAACTTAATTTATCAAATGTAAGAAATAATTATATTAGGAATACACAATTAATTGACACCGATACACAAAAATATTAGACTATCAAAAGCTATTTCAATTTGATGGACTTTATTTCGAGAGGTTTATTTTAATGAGTAAATGGACGGTAGGCTATACAATCAAGGTTTATGTGACAAGATATGAAAGATGAATATGTCAAAAGTATATTTCCTATTTGAATACCCTTCCCCCCCCCCAATCAAGGTTTCTGTGACAAGATATGAAAGGCAAGATGAATATGTTAAACGTATAGTTCCTATTTGAATACCCCCCCCATACAAGAGAACTATTCATTTAAAACTAAAGTTTAAAAATAAAGTTATATAATATATTACATTAGGTGTCAGGGCAAGATTAAGTAAAAAGAAAATCCAGAAACCGTAACTACTGTTTGAAAGAGCATGAAAGATATGCAGCCAGTGAACTTGATTCAGTAAAAAGAAAGTGGAAAAATAAGGTGATTTATATTACATTAGGGGTGGGGGGGGGGCAGTTTCAATTTGAGGGCGCCAACTGAAAACCTACAAAATTTTGCGCGTCTCGCGGGCGCATATCTTCGTTTCCCTGTTTAGATCAATATCCATGGCTTGTATAAACTACTGTATGTATATTAGGTACCGATAGGCTACTCCAAGAAGGAAAAGCAAGGTGTGCGCGCGAAAAAAAATGAGAGTTGAATTTTACTGGTTACTCTTTCATAGTGTTTAAAGCAAATCTGTTTTGAGTGGTATTGAACACCCTCCTCCTCCCACAAAACCGAGGTCTGAATAAAATGTTGTAACTATGGAAATATGCTTTCATATTCGCAACAAAATCAGTGTGCCAGCCAAACAAATTCGAAACCGAAATAGCTAGTAATAACTTTACCTAGTAACTTATTTCGTTTTTGGCTAGTATAGTTATTTTCAACATTGGGCATATTCAACCTGTGTATATATGCTCTTTTTAGCAACAGAGATTTGCTTCAAAATAAAAATCCATGATGCATTTCACTGCAATCTTCATTCATCCCCTTCCTCATCTGACGCTCGCGCCTCTTCCGACTCCCTCACTTCAACGGACTCCTCCTGGTATTCTTTCTCCTCCTGTGCCTTCTTAGCTTCTTCCTCTGCCTTTTTCTCCACCTTCCACTTGTTGAAAGCCTTCCTTTCGTCATTCAACCTCTCTGCAATTTTCCCACGTAGTGCCGCTACCTCTGCACTCCCGAACTTCGTAAGAGTGATCCCTGGATGTGAAGAAAATTAAATTAAATTAATTTCAAATGAGTTATAACTTTGCCTGCAAGGAGAAATCATACTTCCCATATTTGGTAGGTCTCTCCTGTCAGTGGGGAAAACTGACTATGACAATGATGTGAACACCATAACAATCAAGTCTGGTTGAAATTATCATTCGGATAACAAACATCACAGGATGTTGAAAATATATTTATTTCACAACATTGCAAACATGCCACGGACCTGAAAAATAACTAAATTTGAAGTCAATATATAGACATGAGGCATTCACGTAAAAAAAATTAGGGAGTCTGCATTGAGCAATATTTTCAGGTGAAGGGCAAATGGCTTGACCTCAAATTTTACGCTTCAGTGACCCCCAATTTTGAAAAATTGTTACAAGCCCAATTTTACATGTCTCATTATTGTCCACTATCATCTTATAGTTTCTGAGCACCTATTTGCCGAGTTTTGGCCGATTAGGGCAGGGATATATAATGCAAATAAGAGAAAATTAGGTTAAATTTCCTGCTTTTTGGTCATTTTGAAGCCCTTTTGGAAGGGGACTGCAAAAATTGCCATTCTCCAGTCCAACACCCTAGACCAAGCACTCATTTTGAAGCGCCCAAAATTCTCCAGGTATTTTGGAAGTGGCAATGAATAAATGGTGAACTCTTCTTATTATGGGAAAAATTGTGCATAGTGTCTGCATAGCATACTGAATTAGCAATAATTTGCACTGACTTGTACAGTATGGACCCCAAGTGCAAAGTAGCCGTGAACGTTTACTTTGGACATTCATTCCATATCATTACTACGATGCCATGTAATATTATTGAGGCCTAGATTAGATAATATTGTTTAGAACTAACCAGGGGTCGATTTGGAGAATAAAACCTACATGCACCACTGAGATTTTTCCATGAAAATGGGGTGAATTTTGCAAAAATTGGCAGAATTTTGCATGCACAGTCAAATTTTTACATGCACAGAGATAAAGTTACATGCACTGGTGCATGTGTGCACCCAGTAAATCGAACACTGGAACTAACTATTACGAACATATTTATGAGGGGAAACATAATTTTGGAAAACCGTGATAAAATGAGTGTTTTAGTCTTGCACGTTGTGTGCACGTTTTACCTAGGCTACAATATGTTGACTTCCAAAATCAAGAGGGAAAATTCTCCCAAACGATGAAATGTGTCCACCGGTTTCAGCCGGAACTTTTTAAAACGAACCAGAACTAACCGATTATACAATTTGAATACCGTATACCCTCTAATAAGTGCCCGGGGGGGGCATAACATTTTTCAAGGGGGGGCGTTTAAAAAAACAAACAAATTGTCCGAAATTACGCAAAATATCAATCTCATAGGCTACGTACATGCTCATATAGCCTTTGTTTGTTGGAAATATTTCTCAAAAAAAGGGGGGGGGGGCATTTATTAGAGGGGGCGCTTATTAGTAGGGCTGTCACGATTCATCGATGTATCGATAATCGCGATACTAGTTTTCCCACGATACGATATCTGGACATCCTTTAAGTATCGCGATATCGGGAAAAAAAATGTGTCCGAAAAAAAAATATTCAGGCACTTGCGGCAACATTATTTATAGTCGAAAATTGCAATGACAAGGGAATTAACTCAGGGAATTATTTCATCAGTTATCACTAAGAAAATATTAGCTCCGTAGATCGATTACTATCGATACTCGTGTGCACACATTAACAACAACACCGCACCATGAAAGTAATGCTGCGCTAGCGTGTGTTCAGTGTGTGTGTGACCGATGAAAATGAACGTTGCAATTCTGAATGGTTACGCGAGCAACAAGCATAGTTCACTGTACTGTACATTTGAGGCCGTGTACTGCGCTACCTGCACTCGTAGTACAAGGCTACTGAATTATATATCAGCAGTGCTTGTTGAATCAATGTGGCGAGTCAACGTAACGGTCAAAATAACTCGTCAAGTGTTTAAATTGAATACATTCATTCACAGGTTCAATTTTCGTTGGTTAATATCGCGATGCTACGATGTATCGCGATACCTCCGGCCGCGATAATCGCGATGCCATTTTGACGTATCGTGACAGCCCTATACTTATTATAGAGTATACGGTAGTTGGAATAGAAAAAAAAATGTAAAAGGCATACCCTTTACAGTACCACCTTGATGATTCTGCCACAATTGACCGACCATTTAAAAGAATCGCTGCTCTTTGGATGATTTGACAGGAAATGAAGCATGACTCGGTCATGTATTTTATTGAGCACAACATGTGGGAATGCTTACGAATTATTTCTTTTACTTTCGCCCCATCCAACTTCTCCCTCGATTCCTTCTCCGTGCTCGACTTTCCTGTTAATGATGACGCAGCCATCTCCTCTCTAGAAAACAGACTGGACATCAACGCACCGACCATCTTCCGTGGAGTCCTTGCAGCCAACACCCTGTCCAGAATCTCCTCTTTCAAAAAGTCAGAGTGAACCTGTGGAAATAAAGAGTACATTCAGGTTCAAAATATTCTGGACCAACTGCAAAATGGTCCCAAAGGCCACTTGTAAAGTCCCATTAGGAGGCAAATAATATTTAGTGTTTTATATAGCGCAATTCACTATGTTTTACCAAGGTACCAAAGCGCTTCACAGATATTACCCTGGTCATTGGCAACTTGTCACTCCCGCACACAAGTGTGCGCACACTTCAAACCGCAGGGGTCTTCCCATAGCAGTGCAACCACAAGGCGCTAACGCTATAATTCCAAGTTGCCTCGCAGGTACCCAATTAGCACCTGGGTGGAGAGGAGCAGTGGAGGTGAAGTGTCTTGCCCAAGAACACAACGGAAAAACGTCCGGCTCTGGGAGGATTCGAACTCGCAACCATTAGATCTGTAGTCCGGAGCTCTACCGACTGAGCTATCCGCCCTCCTAATGAAGAAAAGGTTATAGCTATTAGTGAACATGACTTTCACTACATTATTCAGCTTCTGTAACTGAGAAATAGTGTTTGACCGATCATATGTTAGATCATCAGCATCTAGAAATTATATCTAGAATGCTATTTTATAACACAATTTAATGTTATTTAGTTCCCTTGCATAGGCTCTGGAAAGTTTTAAAAACTGACAATGGAACGAAGATTATCATAGCCAATAAGGGGTGTGAATTTCGGGTGTACCCGAAACCCCCCCCCCCCCCCCGATTTTTTTTGTGTGGCAATGACCATGCAATGATGCAACGCACTGGCGAAGCACATACGACTCGAAATAAGGACCTGTATTTGACTGAAACGTACACCGCAATCCGAATATTTCCAGTTAAAAAAAGTTGTCCATTTAGTCGATGGTATTCTATTTGTTCAATTTTTCAAATTAGTCAATGATAAAGACCATTGACTAAATGGAGAAATTTGAATAATTGTAGAAAAAATGAGGAACTGGAAATATTTGGAATGCGGTGTTTCAGTCAAATACAGGTGCTTATTTCCAGTCATATTATGTGCTTCGCCTCTCGCCAGTGTGTTTGTCATTGCCACAATTTTTTTTAAGGGTATCAAGCATGGGCTTTTTGTACCCTTTGTACCCAGGACTCAAAACTTTATGTTAAGCGCATGAGAATATCGCAGATTTTGCGCTATGTTATATTATTATTACTATATTCAGGGTAGGAATTAAATTATGGCTGGCAGGGGGGCCGGGGGGGAGCTATTTTCAATTTTTCAATAAGAAAAATGCCCCCTAAATGTGTTCACGGTGGCTCTTTTTGGCTTCAGGAGGGCTTTTTTATAATTTCAATATATAGTTCGAAAAATCCATGTGTTCATCCGTACTGGTCATGTGTCCCTCCCTACCATGTGTCCATTCCATACCGTGCTAAAGTATTCAATTTCGGCCTATACCAGGTTGATTTTTTGGTTGTCGACATAACATATGTTTGATAAGAATTACGATGTAACGCACTAAGTTTTATACTAATTGAATGAAAATTCTTACGTAAGTAAAAGTTATATTTTTTGCCCCCTACTTTTTTCTACGGGCTATTTTATGAAATGTGCGGGCGAATCGCCCGCCGCCCCCGCTTGTTTCCTTCCCTGACTATATTAATCTTATTTGAAGGGTCCGAAAGATTCAAATTAAAACCTCTTTTTTGCTAACCCTGGTGGAAGATAATGACTAATTGCCTTTGTAGTACCTACAATAACCACAGAGGCACATACACACCAGGGTACAGTGCTATAATTAAGGGTCTTGGGGTAATAATATATTAGACACCTTTTCGGACCCAAAATTCAGATTTGTATAATTTTTTTTTTACCTGCGACATGTTCACTGAAGCACTCGAGGTGGGCGAGGCTGAATCAATAGGCGAGGCCGAGGAAGATTTTCTCGATGGGGTCGATGCCTTTGGTGAAACCGTGGCCGATCTTGGTGGTTGTGGTGACGGTCCGACCGACCTTTTCCCAGCACTCCCAACTAGTAGTACCTTCAATTCCGCCACAACACTGGGTAGACCTAGAGGATCGAACAACATGTTCTTTGAGATAATTTTTTCTTTGCCATGCATCCTCCACTTTTAACACTCCATTCCTTCTGCTTTTAAAGAGCAAATTGGCTTTGAAAGAGCAAATTTGTAACATAATTACAGATTGACATAAAAAGACCCAAGAATCATTTTCATCACTAATTTTGACAGTCCAAATGATAACTACCATTTCGCAGTCCTGTTATACATGTATACTATTAAATACCGTATTTACTCTATTAAACGCCCCGGGGGCATGACATTTTCCGAATGGGGCGTTTATTAGAGTCAAATTGTCACACACTAAGTCAATAGCCTAACAAATGGTAGCCTAATTAGTCAATAGACACCAACAGCTTAGGCTAAATCAATATTTCTAGTATCCACGTAGGTGTGAGTGGCGAGTCAGAACGAATTAGGCTAGCTAGGCAAGCAAGCAATTAAGACATGCAGAGCTATAGCGGTCATTTTTTTTGCGATATATTCTTTCAGCCCACCCTTTCAGGCTTGCGTACCTTCCTAGCTGGCAGATGGGTCTACAAAGTGTTATTGGAATCTGGTAAATTGTAGGAGTTTTTTTTGCAGAGATTTATCAGATAATAATAATAATATCCGGTGTTTATATAGCGCTTTCTCACAATGCGGACATCGTATCAAAGCGCTTCACAGTATATTACCCTGGTCATAGGTAACTTGTCGAACCCACACACTGAGTGTGCATATTCCAAGCTGTTCACTCCCGACACACTATATACCAGTATACAGTATGTCACTATATCGTGTCCCCTGGGGGACATCCCTGTAGGAGCAGCCACAATATAGCGCTAACTACAGTGTACAAGTTACCTCGCAGGTCCCCAATTAGCCCCTGGGTGGAGAGGAGCAGATAGCACCAATTTTAAATTGATGGGATCAATTAACATGCACCCTGACTTCAGAAGGCTATAACTAGAAATGTATGTGTATTGTGTACCCAGGGCACTCAATTTGGCAAGGTGTCGACCTTCTCGATCATTATGATCTACAAATTATCAGGTTTTTTTTTCAAATAAAAAAATCTGGATTAAAATCAAATAAATCTTGAATAAAATTAAATAAATCATGATTTTTCCAAAATAAACTCGTAATTTGAATCGACCCGATTTAATTATCAACCAACCCTGTGTAAGTTAAATTTGACCCCCAAAAATGCATGGTCTTCAAAACAAATGCTAAGTTTTTGGGGCTGCACACTAAAAAATAAAACTGCCCTTTGAGGCAGACACTAAAAAATATACAAGTGCCCTCGTACATAATTTTTAAAAAATTAGGGGGGAAACTAGGTCATGATTTTGACATGATATGAAAATCAGCAAGGAAAACAGTGACCTACAATCTACTGTAGGCTTCTACATAGCTATCAAGTCATTTTTTGATTTCACATGGAATGACTCATTCTCAACTGATTGATAATTGATTCTATTCTTACCGTTCAACAGGCTTTCATTAGACTTCTCTAATTCTAAAATCCTCTTCTGTGCCAGTGTCAATTTTCCATCCAGGATCCTGTTTTTCTCCTTCAACATATCCACATCGTCATTCGTCTCCGAATCGCTAGAGATCGCTAGCTCATCTTCTTCAGCATTCAGATTCTGCTGCAGCAGCAAGTCAATGATGTCGTGCCCAGCTGCTGACTTGGCTCTCTTCTGGAGCTGCGACTGGGGATTGATCTGAGAATAAATAGAGACATACTGTAGTACCTAAACAGTAAAAACCTAATTGTAACCATGGGTTGGGTTTATTTGTCCTTTACGAGGATAGCCCACGAAAGTCCAGTGGGGTCCTCATTGTAATGAGCCAATTTTGGTCATGGATGAGCACCGGCGATAACTCGCCTACTCTTCTACGAATAGTGCTCAGAGCTGTAACGAGGCAGGCATGAAACACTCCTGCTCCCGGGACCGACATTTAGCGTCCCCATCCGACGGACGCGAGTGAACTCCCAGCATTTAGCCACTTTCCTAAGTGCTTGAGAGAGGTGATGCATGGGACTATTCAAACGACGACTGCAGTACAGCTGCGAAGAATTTGTTTTTTGCTGCTGGTGGGATTTGATCCCAGGACTATCGGCACACAAAGCGGATCACTAAACCACTCGGCCACACGCACCACCCATATTAACTTGGTCACGTTCAGCAATGCTTGCGAACGACAATGAAGAATTATCCACAGCCCACTACACAAGGGCACACTTCGATTGAGCTCCTTGGTATGCGTGTTCACTGTAGTTATTGCATGGTCTATATTGTTTGTTATAGAGGTGGTCAAAGGTCACACGAGGTCAACAAAGGTCAAATACTAAATATATTATAACCAACTAGATAGGGCCGTCTTTAATAAAGCTCATGCTTAGTGCTCATCATATAGCTATAGTACACTTCTATTTCGTACGTTTGTACATGTCGGGTATGTTCGGACAATTTTTTCTTCTTTTTTATAAACAATTTTGTTGGAGAATTTTGTTCAAATATAGAGAGGCCTGTTTAAATAAATACAGTATTGGTCACAATATTGCATGAGGCTTGCAACAATAATTCAAGTTTCAACATTAATTCATTTTCTGGATCCCTCCAGTCCGGGCGTTAATGCTGGAGACCCCCGAGGTACAGTACGTGCATCGGGCTAGCGGAGCCGAGCGTGCGACGTACACGCCACTTCCGGATTATCCTGATCAGTTAATTAATTAACACTAACAAAATGAATACATTGTACTTACCTGCTTAGCAGGGCGTGAAGATACTTCAATGTCACTGACGAAGTCCTCTGGTAGACCCTTTCTCTTTAAAACGCGGTGTCCACGTCCTTTCGGTGAGTCGGATGACGACGCAGCTGCAGCAATTTCTGGCCGATACTCTTCCATCATTTTTTGCTCCATTTGGTCATGCCCTTCGAAATATAATAAAATAATATTTAGCAAAATACTCTTACTAAAATTAAATAACAGCTGGGAAAATGCCCACAATCACATACTTGCAACTTGTGACCATTTTTTTTAATGAGCTGTACGTAATTAGGAATTCCGCTCGTGTTGAATTTCTGATTCCTAAATTTCATAGCTAGTATTTAGTAATTCCCTCAGAATTTTAGGCAAGCGGGAAAGCCCCTCATTTGCAGGTCATCTGCATGGTGCTGCGCGCCACTGCAGGCCTCTTGGTGCTTGGCGGCCACCTCATTCTAATTTCTTATGCACTTGTCAATTGTATGACACCCTCCCTATACCTGACAAGGTCCGTCATTGTTGAGTCATTGAAAATTCACAAGTGACTCACATGTGCGTCACTTCACCTCTATTGTCGGTCACCGATGTGACTCTTTGCATGTGTGCGTTATTTCATCCCAATTGTTTATCAGGTAATTGGCACAGTGTATCAATGTGTGTCACTCTTGTGACTCTATGGTGAGTCATTTCACACAAATTGTCAGCTACTGTAGTCAATGAAGTGGCTGTGGTGTGCGTCAATTTACATGAATTGCACGACTGATCACATCGGTCAATGACGGACCTTGCCGGGTATAGGGGGTGTGTCATGTATTATTGACAAGTGCATTACCATCAGGGCTTTCAATAATAATAATGTGCATCTATTTCGATTGGACTAATGTACAGTTAACAGTATATTTCAGCTGTAAACATTATATTAGGTCAATGTAGATAGATAGATAAACTGCATTTATAAAGCCCAGCTTCTATCTGTGCCACAGAGACACAGACTTGCACAGATGGGCTAAGAACACAAAAACTAACAATTATACCATATAAAGCTTATTATAAAATTGCTGATTGTTGCTAAAAAAACATGCGTTTCAGCTGGCGTTTGAATGGATCGTGGCCAACAATAAGGCGAATATTTGTTGGGAGCGCGTTCCAAAGCTTTGGACCACTAAAAGCAAAAGCTCTGGTACTATAATGAGTGTGGACTCTCGGCATGGCAAGGAGCAATTTATCAGGACGAGAGACAACTATAAGTTCACTCAAGTAATCAGGTGCAATTTTATGGATACAATTATGGACAAATAAAATGATTTTAAAGTGAATCCAATCTTTGACTGGAAGCCAATGTAGATCGTTAAATATGTCTGACACCCCTTCCCGCCTGCTACGACCATAAATAATCCTGGCTGCGCTATTCTGGAAGTTTTGCAATAAGTTTCGCATTAATACCATAGTACAGAGAGTTGCACTTGCACATGTCAATTCTATTGATAACAAGGGAAATTATAAGATTTCTCACAAGGTCACGTGGAAGAAAGTATTTGACCTTGGAAAATGGAAATGTAACGGATCATAGCAAAGCAATTAGAGATGGTGGAATTGACTTGAGAGTCAAAGGCTAAATTTTGGTCAATATGAACACCGAGGTTTTTGGCAACCCCAACAAAACGAATACAGTGGCCGTCAGGCAGATTAACCCTGCGAATAGCAATCTGTCTCAATACAGATTTAGGGCCAAGTAACATGATTTCGGTTTTGCTGGGGTTGAGCTCGAGGAAAAAACGAGACATCCAGTCCTGGATTGTTTTGAGACATTCTAGAATGTCATGTGTGAGAGTGATGAATTGTTGTTGGCTATCAAAGTGTTTATAGATCTGATGGTCATCCGCAAATCCCGCTACTTTAAACCCTTTCGAATGAATAACGGAATAAAGGGATCTCAGGTAAATGTTAAATAACACTGGTCCCAGTACTGAACCCTGGGGAACACCATAGACTACACCAACTCCATTGGAGAAATTGTCGCCAATGCGAACTCTCTGAGTACGATCAGTAATAAAGGATTTAAACCATTCAAGAGCAATACCTGACACACCTAATTCATAACTAAGAATATGAATAAGCATGGAGTGGTCGACGGTGCAAATGCAGCGCTCAAGTCGAGCAAAAGCAGGACAGTGGCAGAATGATTATCAGCGGCCATATAAATATCATTAATTAATCTCAAAAGAAGTGTCTCCGTGCTGTGGCATTTTTTATAACCTGATTGTTCAGTGATACGGAGATTATGATTACGCATGTGTTCGTCTAGACGACTAAGAACAACGCGTTCAATAAGCTTACCAATAAACTTGAGATTAGAAATAGGTCTGTAATTTTTCAGTGTTTCAGGATCAGTACCATGTTTCTTGAGAACAGGAGTAATATCTGCTAATTTGACACCGTCGATCGACCCACTCGATAGGGAAAGGTTAACAAGAGTGCAGATATACATCTCGAAAACCCAAAACCAGGCGTACCTGCACGATTCTCTCAATAATTACCGGCATAGTCATATATTACTCCTATGGTAACATTACAATTTAGTGATACTATATATACATTCATAAAAACGGAAAAAATTCAGGTTGGACGGAACGACTAGACAGGTTGGCCGAAACGACCAGATAGCCGGTTGGCCGAAAAGACGACTGGACCGAAACAACTTCCCGAAAATCAACAGACACACAATTGAAGAAGTTTTATTTGGTGAGTTGAACGGAAAATATTTCATTCAATGCATGTTTATGATTTTTTTAGAGACAATAGAATACGAAACTCCGAAAAATTGAATATTTCCATTTCCCAGACTAGACCTATAACACTAGAGGTTTTGATTAAAGTTTGGTCTGAAAGTTTCCGAATACCAGTTAGGCTACGGCGCTATGCGAAAACAGAGTTCCCTAAGTGCCTAAATAAACCAAATGTCCCCGCCTTTTTTACCTACCAAAATTAACGGCCCCGCTTTTAACCAAATCGTCCATTGTAATATATATTATGTAGCCTATTATTATAACCGAAACGTCTCCGCAAGTAAAAAAACATCGTCCTCCCCTTCGTTTTCACTTTATGTAAGGCCGAGTAAAATAAAAAACTAGTTTCTCGTCTGGGTTTTCGAAAAATAAGGAGCGGTACTTGCTTCAAATGCTTATTTAACAAAAGCAAATGTATTCCATAGACTAACTTCTGAATTATCTTTTTACAAAAGAAGTTATGACTGAAATAAGGAGAAAACAACTTTTTTCAGATTCTCTAAAAAAGCATGCGGGAGGGGACGAGAAACTAGTTTTTTATTTTTTAATTGGCCTAAACGAAAAGTATCGGAATGCAATGGTTGATATTAAAAATGTAATCAATTTAGCCTATAGAGGTAAAGTGTGTTATTAATAATCAGCCAGGGCAGCCGGCATGTAAGAACTAATTAGATTTAGGAGATCTGTTGACTGTACACAGTATCGGAATACAATGTAATAAGTAATATTAATATGTTTCTTACGTATTCAAAGGAAAAGTATATAAATCAGCCGGCATGTGGCCCACATGCAAGATTTAGGGGATCTGTACAGTATCGGAATACAATGGAATGGTTAATAATTAAATGTGTTTTTTCACCCGGGGACGTTTAAATTAATGCTAGCGGGGACGTACGCTTTGTACGGGGACCGGCTTTATTTGGCCATAGACCGTATCGCTAATACGGTTGCGCAATGCATTGTGGGATACATCTCCCGATAGCTCCCATTGACTTACTGTGTAGCACTGTCCCCGAGGCCTGACTATTTGAATAATCACTTAATTTTGTGTTGTAATCACCAGGGAACTCGTGAGATAACGAAAATAGAGATGTTTATATTGTCTAACAAATACTCCAATTTGAAACACGAGTGATATTCTATTACAACGTATTCTTCAAATCAATTTTGTGGCAATGTAATTTCGTACAGTAAAGTTTTCGCAGTTGGAATGGTATTTTAGCTTGAGTAACACCAATCACGGAGGTGTGCTCGTGTGACTACACAAATCACGATCGCCTAACGTTTTGTGTTCCCCAACAGCGAGCGCCCTCATTATATTAGCGATAAGGTCTATGGGGATGTTGACGTTCTGTCAATTGTATAGTAGTAGTAGCATTGGTGGTACCATGACTCCATGAGTCGGCCACTCAAGGCTCTATTTCATTTGAAATTTATGAACGGAATACCAGTTTTTGCCGCATTGTGAGGCGTTCTGGAAGTTGCGTGAGGAATTTCTTGACGAGAAGTTGTTTACGTTCAAGCTATAGCGCGCCTACACGCTTTACTAACGTTCGTTTTGTACGCACTGGCAGACTCAAGATACCGGCCGACTCAATTAAATTAAGTACACTCACTATCTGCTATAGTTACTACTACTACTACTAGTAGTACTAGTAGCATGGTGGTACCATGAGTCAGCCACTTAGCTAGCTAAGGATACTTCTCAATTTAAAACTAGCCTACCTTAACAAGAGAAAAATATGAGGAAAAGTTAGTAGATATGCTCGAAAATATGTTTTATAATTTATTCCACCAATTTATTATTTTTTTGTAGGAAAAATTTAGAGAAATAGGCTACAGATATTTCTGCAAACTAATTTTCTGTGCAATTTTCTGCAAGTGGAACTTTGAGTCGGCCACTGCAACACTGTATTGAGTCATAAAAGAGACATATCCAAAAATCTTAATCAAAAGCAGTTGTAGGGTGAACTTTGATAACTTTAGCTTACAATTCTTCTATTTTTCTGTCAAAACCTATGTTTTGGCCTAATTTTACAATCGTTTTTAAAAACCTTTCATACGGACCTAGCAAAAAAAGTGTACAGAGGCTACAGAAAAACAGCAGATATTGCCTGTTTATGTATTTTTTTATCTGATTTTTGGTCGCGCATGGAACGTCTTGAAATATTTGTTTATGTTCAAACCACAGCGCGCCTATACGCTCCACTATCGTGCAGTAGTACGCAGTGGCCGACTCAAACTTCAAAGTACCGGCCGACTCACGGTATACACTCACTATAAATAAATAGGCAGATAGGCCTAGGTCCAGCAGTACTAGTAGTACTGTACTAATTACTTATTATTATATTTATACTAGCTGCCAAGTGCCATACAATTGACAAGTGCATATTCAGCCTAGGGTAGAACGCCCAATACTCGACCGCCCCCCAGAACATGTCCACTTTGAGTTTTCATAAATTGTGCGCACTTGGTCACTAATTTAACAGCAAAAGTTAGTCTTCCATGAAATTTCAACTTACATTT